>CAJINV010000005.1:5496072-5522689 GCA_905178155.1 Amoebophrya sp. A120
GGTGCGCGAGAGGGTGGCAGGGACAAACGCCGCACCAAACAAGTCCGCGAAGAGCCTGCAATGCTGAATATGGGGACTGCCATGCGGATTCGCGCCCGCCACTTTGTGTCTTTACCCTCTCACAGACCTCTCGCAGACCCTCTTTTTTACCTCTTTTGGGGGTCCCCGCTAATAGTCCGGCTATACTCGCGGGCAGAGGTCGACAGAGGTGGCCCAGAGGTTGCCGAGAGGGTGCGCGAGAGGTTGGCCCTTATTCGCGCCACCTCTCTCGACCTCTGTCGACCTCTCGCGCCCCCTTTTTTTGACCTCTCTGCACCCTCTGAGGCACTTAGGCGCCGCCTTAAGGTGGGGCCTTCAGCTGGCTATACTCGCGCACCCTCTCGCCGACCCTCTCGAAAGGGGTCCCGCGCCACCTCTCCACCTCTGTCGACCTCTTTTTTACCTCTTTTGGCCTCTTTTTGACCTCTCGGCCACCTCTTGTTTACCCTCTGTCTACCTCTTTTTTCGCATGAATATAATATATAAGTAAATCGCATGACAAATCTCCTCAGCATGAGAAATAGAATTTGTAATGCGGATTCAACTTGAGAAAGGAACTTGTAATGCATGAATGCGATTAGTACCACTACGATACTTTTGCACAGGATAGGAGGACAACTACAACCGTTTGCCTTTGTTTTGATGTTCAATCATGTGTTTTTATTTTTTGTTCGTATTGTTTTCCAAGGTCCAGAAGCTCGACAAAATAAAAAGTTTTCGAAAAAAAAGTAAAGAACTTACCAAAAAGCTCCTATTAAATTAAAAGCGCTTCTGTTCGGAAGAAGCAAGGCACGTAAAACTAAAAGCTGCAAAAGCGCCGTTTATTCATCATATACACCGCTAAAACGTACTATTTTTGTCGGCCATCAAGTAAAAAAAGTAGGCCGTTCTTGATTCCAGCTGCCGCCGGACGAGATGTATTTGAATTTGAAAATATTGCTTTTTACAGGATGCATGAAATTGAAATTATACAAGTTAGTATGAGGAGGCCTCACAACATTCGTATGAAAGGTTCAGGCGGGAAATCCTCAAAGTGGAAATAGTTTTTAATTGCAAAAAATGAACCTTCAGTTGAACTTGAAGCGCCCACTTCTAGGCAGAGCATGACAAACTTCCCGGGCACTCGAGGCATCTCTGTCATTCTGGATTATAATGTAAAGGGGCCTGCTGACCCTTCTCACTCTCGTGCTAATCAGCACTCCAATTCTTAACCCGGCGTAGAAAGACAAATACAAAAATATTCGGCCTTCGTTGCGTCCTCTGCAGTCATCATGCGTCGCAAATTGATATTTCCACTTTGGAGATTTCCATTCTGAGGCTTTCATACATCGCGGCATCTGCATCGTCCCGGTTCCGCGGCTATCAAATGTAAAAATGTCTGGGTCTAGAAGAATGCAAGTTTGTCATGCTTGTCTGGCATGACTCTTAAATCTGTCATGCACATTACCAAAGAGCCCCACTTTTCTGTCATGCAGAAACGTAGTTGGTCATGCAGAATAGGCAACACCTAGAAGCTCAGAAACTTGTCATGCTGAGCCAGCAATTGTGGCCTCCTCATGATATGCCACACAGCGTCACAAGTTTCCAGACCCAGACACTTTTACACTTGATAGCGGCCATCGCAGAAAGAGGGACGCAGGGTTCTATCCTGAGTAAGAACTACGTCCCCACATGCACATTTGCATCTGAAGAAAAATCTGTATCGCAAAAGAGGAATTCGGAGTGGTGTTCTGGGAAGATTTGTAATGCTGTATAACAGGAAGATGAGCAGCCGTGTTTGTGATGCTGCTGTCCTTGCTAGTAAAGGTAAACTGCACTACACTACACCTACACCTACAGAAGATAGAAACTTGTCATGCATAAGAACTCGGAAATAAACTTGGAGATTTGTGTTGCAGATTTACCAGCTTGGCTATAGGGCGGGGACGTTTTTACTCAGGATAGGGCTTGGTTAAGGTTTTAAATACAAGAGCTTGCTTTTTTTACGAAGTAGAACAAGATGAAATACCAAATACAAGTACAACTACGAGAAGCACTTCTACCATCCAAGCGAGGTGGGCCGCGCTTGCTTCGCTTTCGATTTGTTTCGGGTTTATTTTTACAAAAGTATGTAGGTTCATCTATTTGTTTCTAATTTACTTCCCAACTCGACCAGAATTTTCCACGATGAACCAGTACAAGTGTGGAGGTTTACTATTTATTTTCAGAGTTTGGGTTTGGAGGTGTTTTCAGGGTTTGGGTTTGGAGGTGTTTTCAGGGTTTGGGTCAGTGGCCTCGTCGGGGGTCTTGGTTGCCTCGTCAGGTTTATTTTTATCCTCGTCAGGCAATTTTTATCCTCGGCGGGCTTTTTTCCAAGAACAGGTAGGAGCTTACTTCTACTTGTTTCTTACCATGCGTTTAGGTCCATGCACTCCTGTCGGTCTGAAATATTGAGGCCCGTCGCGGAAAAGTAGCAGTAAAAACACAACCAGACGGACGCGGACCGCGGCAGCTGGGGTAGTTTTTTCCTTTTGATGTGTAAGTATTTTTACTCTCTGTGGTCTTCACGGCTACTGCAAGGTGGTCGAGGTGGTCTATGGCCGAGGAGTAGAGCAGCCCGTGACGGTTTATTTCACGCTTTTTTTACATAAGTCGTTAGGAAGAAACTACGTCTGTACTTTATTTCTACGAATGCGAACGTGACTCATGCTGCCAAGGGAGTTGTAGAAGGGTCTACACGTAGTAGAAGTGGCGCTAATGATATCTTTTGTGTAAGAGCACCAATCTTCGGGGAGAACGCTATCATTGATATTGAAAACGGCTCTAAAAATTGAACCGTACAGCACTAGTATTGTAGGAGCTCGCCCCGATGGGCTCCTCCTGCCGCAACAACACACAATCACAAGAGCTCGAGCGCTGCTTTGATCAAATTTCTTGTTTTCTGCGACAGTTTACAACTACGCCGATGAACACGAAGTAGCCACAGCAAAATATGGGACTCTCAAACGTTAACATTCTCAACTGTTACATGATTTGCCATGCGAAATTGCCTTCACCAGAATCGACACCATCAAGCTGCCTCGCATGACAAATTCTCAGAGGGCCAAACAGGCTGATAGAAGTCGGTGCCAGATCTGTCATGCAAGACGCGCAAGATCCCCCCTATCACTTTTGCCATTCTTGCATCACAAATCTATGTAACAGTTGAGAACGTAACAGCTGAGAACGCCATACAAAAAATGGATGTCGCAGAACTTCTACTTAAAGACAACATCGATTATAAGGCTTCTTACGTTCTTTCTATATGGATTGTAAAAATGTCTGGGTCTGGAAGGACGCGAACTTGTCATGCTAAGTCTGGATAGTACATAAATTTGTGCTGCATGATTGCCAAAAGGTGTCCACTTTTGAACAAGTGTGGAGGCAGTTTGTCATGCAGGATAGACATGATAGGGACTTCGAAGAACCTGTCATGCTAGGTCCTGCATTGCAGACCTCATGGGGCACGGAAAATATGCATGACAAGTTTGCAATCTTCCAGACCCAGACATTTTTGCATTTGATATTCTATGAAGTATTTTTATTTCAACACTTTTGACAAGTTTACACATTCTTTCACATAATTAATTAATAACTACAACTTTTACTTCCTTCGGGGAGCACTTTTGTACATTATGAGCATTAACTTTGTTTTTTGCATAACATATTACAATTACATCACCACTTTTCCGAGTTTTACACATACTCCTGAAAATCAGCTGTACAATCAAAACCACTTATGTCTGTGCATTTTTACTAACGAACCCTCCAGAATGTCATAATTTTCAAGAAGTTATCACAAGAAAAAGTGTTAACGTTAACGGAATTTGTGATGCAGAAATGCATCACAAGACGTGTCAGAATTTGTCATGCATAGCATGCATATTGGGCTACATTTGTGATGCATGACTGCAATCTGTGAAAACCGTTAACGTTAACACTTTTTCCTGTGATAGAAGTCGAAAGAATATTACGAACATAAAGCGACCCCGATCGAAAACAACAAGAACTCGAAAATTTTGTTTATCCCCCGGAAGCAGCAGGAGAGGTAGTAATAAGTAGTAGTTGTCAATAAAGCAGGAGGAATTATAGACAGCTGCAAACTACTAGCAGTAGACTTCGTAGCGACCTGTTACAAAAAACGTCTTGCTTTATTCCCCGCTCCGTTTTTTCTTTTCTCTCCCTGGCGCCGTCGTGTTTTTTTGTAAAATACCGGTACTGGTGGCACCGTGGGACGGAAATGAAATCCGGAGCGCTGGAGGAGCTGGTGGTCGTTTGCAGGCAAGAATGTAGTGATGTTGAACAAGAATTGATTTTTAGTGCGAGAATGTAGTGGCTGGTGCTAGTACTTTAACATTAACTTCTTGTATCATGATGATGGGGATGAAATAATAAAAGTCCAATCCTTCTTGTTTCTTTGTTGATTTCTCGTCTTTGTTGTCCTCACACCACGACGTTGTAGGACCACCAGGAACAGATGAAGCTCCAATCGGCCGCGCCGGAGTGAAGAACCTCCTCCAACCGGCGCCCGCCGGAGTGAACAACGCGATGAAATGAAGAAGAAGAGAAAGAAGAAGAACAAGAAGTCAATCTAATTATCAGAGCTGCAGTATGGCTACTTATCATTCCCATCCACGATATATAAGGGAGCGCCGGCACCAGGACGGATAGAAATAGATACTTACATCACTACAAACATATTGAAATATATGGGAGTGTCAGGATTGAAATCGACAGAGGTGAAATAGCTTGCAATTAAAATCGATACCACTTGGGCCCACAGTTCTTTTTAGTCGGTCCATGACAAATCTTGTCCGTAATATCGGAGGCCAGTTTGTCATTCTGTTTAGGGCAACAAAGGGCAGCTTCCCTCTGTGATGCTAATCAGCAGCCCAATAATTGCTCTCGACTCTTATCAGCACTACAATCTGCCTCCCTTGTGTCCTCAGCAATAGAGGCAATTTCTGCGTTGTTGTATTTTATGCATGACAAACTAGAACTACTATTTCAACTTTGACGACTTCGATCCTGACACATCCATGAAGATGAAAAAGCTACGAAACAGTATTACAACAGCAACAAGATGAAGGACCGGGACAAGTTAAGTAGAACAAGCTGCGACAAGAACAACCGGTTCTCGAGAACACCACAACTGCTCTGCCTTTGCTGCAAAATTAATCTCGATCATTTACGAAAACGAAAAATTAAGAATAGACTTGCCGAAAAAATAAAGCACTACCCCACGACAAAAGAAAAAAAACCAGTACTACTAGCACAGCCGTCCACAACTACAGCTGCGAGCTTCTGACTATACTCCACAACTACAGCTGCGAACTTCTGACTATACGTGCCAATGGATGGTGGAAAATAAATTCTAGAACTTCTAAAGAGCGCAAAAACTACAAAGTGCGAAAGGAGGATGGAAGAACCAACTGTAGTTGAAAATAGAAGTTGATGTCCTCAAGAAGAACAATGGTTTCAGTTTCAGATTATAATGGCCCGCCAGGTCCGTGAGGAACTTACTACAACTAGAGAGGGCAAGAACTTCTACGTACTTACTTACAGTTACAGCGAGTAGTTCTACTAGTTGGAGGATATCTTTATCTTCAGAATTTCATGCTGCTTTCTTCTTCTCCAGGACCAGGACCATTAAGATTGACCAAGTTTGGTTATCAGTCCTGGTCCAGCAGAGACGAAGAGGAAGCAGGACTGAATCATGGCACTTCGCTGCGCCAAAAAAAAGCTTGTTTTTCTACTGAAGAGAAGATCAACATCAACCAGCAAGAACTTCTTGAAGAAAACTTTGATTGCGCGTGCTTTTTTAGAAGGGATGGAATAAGCGGAAAGGTAGTAAACTGGTGAAAAAAAAGATAAAAAGAAGCAGAGCAGGGCCGCGGTCCATCTAGTGGTGGAACGACCGCTAGTCTTGTTTCCGGCCAAGAACAAGCCTCTAGTTCTGCTGAGCAGGCAAAGGTTCGGGGTCGCGTGGTAAATAATAACAAGGTGTTCAACTACATCTTGATCTTCGTGGCGCTCCCAGACGTCGCAGAACGACATCTGTCTTGTGGTCGTTGTGTAGGTTTACTTTCGGTCCGTCCTCGTGTTGAACTTCTAAAAGTCGTGGTCGTGATTGAATGAGTAATACTTATTTCCGAGACGCAGCGGCAGCTGCTCCTGGCGATTAATATATGAATGGGCAAAATAGAAATACAAAAAGGCCTCAATAAAGATTTTTCTAAAATCAGAAAAACGCACAACCTGCCACGAATACGAGACAACTACCCAGCACGAATCAGGGCACGCCCTCAGACGAACTGCAGCCCCCTGCTGCCCATGAAAAAAGGACGAGAACCGTCTTCGCCCCCTCTGTCGGCCACAAATAAAGGCCTGGGCGCGGCGGGCGAAGATGGTGGTCGCCGCAGAGTAGGAGCGCGAAAGCAATTTATTACCGCACACAGCACTGCGCCGCAAAGAAAGAAAAAAGTTTTTCCGCAATAAATAAAGCATGAAGAACATCAAGGCAGCGCGAGCTTCGTTGAGAAAGCCGAAAGATAGATTTCTCTCCCGACGGCCCACTCTCTTCGAACGCAATTTCTCTCCACCAGGGCCAGCTGGGCTTGTTGGGGAAGGAGTTGCCGCGTCTGGTGGCGCGGCTCAATACAGTTTGGAACATCTTCTTCTGGGGGCGCTCAATACTGTATACCTATACTGTTTCTCGTCGTCCCACATCTATTATCACAAGGAATGCCCAAAGGATATTGCGAGATCAGTTTATATTAGGAGGAAAAACTTCTCCTGACTGAAGATCTCAGAATTATCAACATGGAGGACCCATTTTTCTATTGGTAGCTACTTAAGTACCCTTGTGCGCCGACGTAGCATTAGTATGAAAGAAAAGCAAGAGGAAGGAAGATCTCACCTAGTTTCAACTTTCGTGCGATCTCCTCGTCGTATTTATTCTTGGCCTTTTTTTAGACTAGAGCGTGCCTGTCGTGTTTGGTCATCTGCAGGTAGGTACTACGTGTACGACAGCGATACGTCCGATCTATTAGACAACCCTCCTTGTTACACCAGCTACTAGCAGCAACGAGCCCGAAGTTGTTGTTTTTGTGTTTCATCTCTCGATCAACATACCAGGAAAGGAGCCATATTAACGCGGCCAACCAGCAGAGATCAAAAATTCGGAAGATGATCTACATGTGCAGCTTCTGTAGTTGGTTTCAGCACGACGCGGGTGGTTCAATAGGTTGTGAAGCTGGCTTTTTTTTTATTTCTTCATCCTGTTACGCATGTTGTGGAATTCGAATTTCAGGGCGACGCGCCGTTTGAAATATTGTTTCAAATTTTCTAATTCTAACTTGCTATCTTGCATGTATAAAATCTTAATTCTTGTTGTTTTTTTTTCTGGCACACGACATATTTGGCCAACTTCTGCATAAGCATGATGTAGATGTTGACCAAAAGAGCCGTAAATAAAATATCAAGTTTCACCCGCCTTCTCGCTTCCTGTAGCTCTTTTAGTGTGTCTATTAGTCCTAATGAGATGATCTTTTTGTTCGTCAGACCGACTCGGACGACGACCATGAGTTGCAAGTAGATCCTTTCCCTGTGAACGTTGGTTTTTGGCGTAGTAATTGTATTCAAGAGCTGTTTATAGTTTTTCGAATACCACATTTTGCGAACACGATAAAAGTTGCACACACCGAAGGTCAATGTTTCGAACTTATTTTTTCACTTCGGAATAATGTTTGTCGTGATTCAAGAACATATTCGTCATCGTATTTCCCCGTTTGAAGATGATGTCTCGACTGCATAATTAAGCTCTACAACTTCTATTTGGTGTTGGTCGGAACAAAGGGGAGATTTTTTGTTGCTTGTTTACGCACAACAGTTCAGCAACTACTACAGCCCCCGCTTTTATAATTTCATCGATCCTAGATGCGTTTGTAGCACCGCTACCGCAAGAGGAAGAAGATGCTGAAAAGCTGCAAGAGGAACTCATCACGAGGACCTCTTCTTCGCGACGGGCAGCTCCGACGCGGCCGAGTGGGTTCTTGTGGTCGAAGGAAGATGCAGGAAAATTGTAGGCTTACAAAAGAAGAAGTCGACGACCACGTGGCGGAGGCGGACAACTACAACATGGACATCGAAAAAGCTGCAAGGGCGCCGACGAGCTGCACCAGCTGGGAAATAAGCGACCAGCTTCTGCAGCTGAAGATGCTCCTGTCAAGAAAAAAGAAAAGAGCACGACGTATTCTTTCACGACCTGCTCATGCTGGTCTTGCTCAGATGAAGACCGTCCGTCGACCACAAGTACTACAGCTTCGTCCAGGATCAATGTCCTTATGGTCCCCGCGACTTGGAAAGAGGATGCGGCAGCAGGTGTTGAGGACAAATCGTCGTGTGAGGGGACCACAAAATCTTCCCAACAAAATTGTATTACACACTCACTACTGCACGAGCCGCAGGGGCGGGGCGTCGAATGATAGAGCAAAGTCAAAGAGAGGGAGAGCTGTCCGCATCAAAACATCGGCGGAGGTGGAGCTTCGTGGTGGATCTGCGTTGACCTCGAGAAATGAAATTGCGCACGCCCCAGCAGCGAGAGGGGCGGCCCAGCAACACCAACAGCAATGGCATGTAGATGAATCTTCAAGAACAGACAGAGACGGAGACCATACTGTTACTGGCCGCGGCCCATCAAGAAGATCAGCATCTGATCTGGATCTTCGCGCAAGTAGAAGCGCAGAAAGAGCGACTTCCAGGCGAGAGCAGGACGACGATCTGGCGTGCTTGCAACGGCCGACGTCAAGGCGCTCATCTTCAACATCATCGTTAAAGCCCTCTGCCGAAGAAGTTCTTTTATCGGACGAACGAAAAATGGACAAAAACTTCAGAACCTTCTACACAGACAGCGCTTGTTTCAACGAACGAGTTTTTCGCATTCCATGTCTACCACAACGTGGTCTGCTTCACGAAGAACCATGTACTAGAAGAAGTTCGGTTCTCTCAAGAACTTCTCGACAGCCGCGAAGAGGAAGCAGGACAAGGAATAGAAAAATAAATGCAGGCTCTACTACTACTCAATTCTCAACTCCTACCCGCTCTCTCCTCTCGTACGTGCTGGCACTAGCCGCTGGATCGGCTTCGGTGTTCACGCCCGGAAGTGGACTAGTGACCGCCTTCCGCCCTTCGTTGCGGACAGCAGGAGGGGGCCGTAGGGCGACGAACACTACCTCTGCCGGCGAGGACAACAGCACCGCAGGGGTCGTGGCCGCAGAGCACCAGGATCATGATGATGCGGAAGGGCGCCGCCCGCCTCCTGCAGGTGACGTTCCGATGCCCGCCGCTGGTGGTGCAGCTGCATCAGGGGAAGCTGGTGCAGCAGCAGAAGCAGCTGCTGCGACGCCTCCGGAGGCGGTCGCGTGTTCCGGAGAAGCTGCAGGAGCCCAGGGGACGGGTAGGACTTTTGGGATTCGAGCTGGTAGTGCAACTACTACCTCCGAGATCAGTAGAATTCCGTACGCCCAACGGCTGTATTACCACCACGCGAAAGCTATGGAGCGAAGAGTTGACGACTTGCTGACTGCCTTCTCCGAGAAGGATCATCCGTTGCCGGGGTTTGTCGCATCGTTGGGACTGATATCCAGGAAAAAACACCCATCTCCATCCAATTTGTCACGCAAGACATGCATAAGGTCCACTATTTGCCATGCAAAAAATGGATGGGGATGGGTGTTTTTTCCTGGATAACTGATTGCAGCCGGAACTACGGCCGATCGTGGTTCCACGGCAGGGTCAACATCTGCTACTGCAGGAGCTACTTGTACTAGTTCTTCGCAACGAGGAGCAGGCGCTTGTGTTACTGCTAGTTCTACGGTCGGCCCTGCTTCTCTCAACGGGAAGAACGGCGGCGCGAGCAGCGTCCACGAACAGCAGAAGCAAGCACCTGGTGGAGAACCAGGAAGTATGGCCGCAGGTTCTCCCGCCACCACGGTCACCACTTGGACGCAGGCCATTGCGGACGAGCGAGCGCGCAAACACGCGGAGAGCAAGGATTCGGTGTCCTACAAGTCACGATTCGAACTGGCGAAGAGACAATACGTATCAAAGTGAAAAATCCTCCCTCCCCATATCAAGACGAAATTTCTGGTGCTGGATCTGCGTGCACAAATGACGTCTGTCTTGCAGTATAGGACTGCAGCCAGATGCTTAGCCTGTTTAGGAGTGTAGGTGTCTAGCTGTTTAGCATCAGAAACGCCTGCCCTGTAGGCCCACCAGCATGAGAAACCGCATCCACAATGCAGCGCACACAACGGCGCTTGCCTTCTTGCAAGACAGAGCTGATGTGTGACCACAAATCTGTATTACAAATTTTCAGAGAGTGATGGCATTCGCATTTTAATATGGGGAGGGGGCATTTTTCCTCACGATAATACGAGGAAACGCTTTTCAAGGGCTTCAAAAATGTCTTATCAGTGCATGAGGAGGCGGCGAGAACTTCTCCGGGACAAGAAGCCGGCTCTTGTGACGATGGTGCAGACAACATAACACGAACTACATCAGGAGGAAAATATTCTCCAGCAGCAGCGGAAGGAGGTGCAACTGACAGGCTTAGTGAAGAAGATGCCGTGAAGATGTCGTGTGCCGGCGCAAGTAGTGCTTCGGCGTCCTATCAACCGACGTCTCTTGCTGATTTTGTCATCAAAGACATCACTATGGAGGCCCGGCGACAGGCAAAGAACCTGAAGGGCGGCGGCGACGAGGATGAAAAAAAATCTTCTATTCCGGTCGTAGTTCAACCTCTTGCGCGGACCACTCTTGACCACACAGACGCAATTGCCGACCGTCTTGGGTCGATGTTCTTCCTCACGTTGCAAATGCAGAAGGTTCTGGTCGGGCAGATCTCGTACGAAATCCACAACATTGTCGACAGGCCCGCTTTATCAAATGCACACGTGTCTGGGTCTGGGAGATAATTGCGAGACTTGTCATGCTAGTCTGGCATGACCCTGAGCTCTGTATTGCGTGGCCGCGATGAGCTCCTGTTGCCTGTCATGCAAAAACACAGTTTCTCATGCGGAGTACGCAACTTAGAACCATGGCAAAACTTGTCATGCTGGGCAGCGCGTCACAGTGGTTTTGCTATTTCCTTCCTTGCATCACAACTTTCGAGACCCAGACATATTTGCAATGCATACGCCCAGTATTGGCAGCCGGACTACGCGCACAACCAGATGCTGGCTATATCACAAGGAAAAGTGTTAACGTTAACGGAATTTGTGATGCAGTATATGCATCAGAAAAGTTTCCCAGATTTGTACTGCGTAGCATGCATGGAAGGCAAAACTTGTAATGCGTGACTGCCATCTGCGGAAACCGTTATTAACGTTAACATTTTTTTGTTTGATAGGCCACCGCAGGAGTGCAGAAAAGTCGCCTTCCCGAACCGAAAGCCGCAGCTGCGATGAAGAAGATGAAGCGAGGTAGAGATACAACGTTACATCAAGGAGGAGCTGCACCAGCTGCAGCTTCGGCTACGCTTGCTGGACCTGGCAAGGTCAAGAAGTCTTCACAGGAGGTGTCTGAATTAGAGGACGAGCAAGATGAGAACAGTTACGAGACACTGGCGCTGCTGGATTACAACGCGGATATCAACTGCAAAAGTATCGTAGTAGTAGTAATTGCACTAGCTGTTATCCGTGTGACCGCAGTATTTGTACTTGAGCGCAGCCGTGCCGCTTGCTGTAGCAAGGGCCACAGACTCTAGAGCAGGGGAAGGGGGTGAGGGGCAAAGGAGGGAAAGGGGAAGGGAGCGAGCGGGGAAGGGGAACACGGAGGGGAGGGTGGAAGCCGGAAGGGGGGGATGCAGCCGGGGAGGAGGTGCCAAATAGAAGGAGAGAAAGCAGCAAGAACGGGCGAAAAGGAAAGGGCGAAGAGGGGCAAGGAGATGGAGACAGGGAAAAAGGCTGGAAAAGCAGGGGGAACAGCAGGCGAAAACGGGGGGAAATGCGATAAAAGGCGGCCCTACCGGGGAGGGAACAGGAATCAGGCGGCGGTGCTTGGATTCCGTGGGGTTTGTGCCTAAAGGGCACGGGAGAGTCCCGGGAGAAAGGTGGCTCCTGACCTGGAGTTTCCAGGCGTTTTCCGGTAAAATAAAAAGGCTAAGTGCGGCGTGCTGCTTCACAGGCGGCGGCTGCCGATGGAAAATCCGTGCTCAACAGGAGGAGATGGTGTTTTGGATCCCCGACCCGGGCTCGGGTCCCCCTTCCTCGCGAAGGGGCCGCGGGGTCTTGCCTTCGGGAGGTGAGGTCCCCCCCGCGCCCCCCCCCTCCCCGGACCCCGGGGATCCCCCCCCCCTCCCCNCCTCGAGGGGGGGTCCCCTCCCCCGGACCCCGGGGGTCCCCCCCCCTCCCCCTCCCCTGATAATTCACGCTGCTCTTTTCGTATAGTATAGGAATTACGAATTCGCGTAGCATATACAAATAATATTTGTATATGCTGTTTCACCTTACGAAAGTCATGCATAAATGCGATTAGTACGAGTGCGATACTTTTGTACTGCATAGCGGAGCTGCGGCTGCAATTTCAGAAAGACCTGAACGACGTGCGGAAGATGAAACTACAAGCAGGAAGTATGATAAACATCGGAGAAGAAACTTCTCTTGCTGGTGAAGGAAATGCAAATACTGGAAGTAGTCCAACAACTTCTGGCACAACTCCGCCAGCAACGAGACGGCGCAAATCCAAAAAATCCGCTCCACCTTCCGGGGCGGACCACCACGAACTGGCAACTCGGCCCGCTGGCTCCGGCACTGGAAGTTCTGGGGCGAAACTGATTGAAGATAAGGATGCGGAAATCAAGCGTCTGCTTGAAGTTGAACCTGGTGAAGTTGCGCGGGAATACGGTCTATGCATTGCAAATATCGATCTGGGTCTGGAAGAGTGCAACTTGTGATGCTGTTTTTGGATTGTAAAACGCTCTGTATTTTTGCATGACTAGCCAGGAGGAGTCCAGTAGTTTGTGTTACGCGGAGAGGGTATTTCTCATGCGGAAATGGCATGAGAAAGCCCTCCAAACATCTGTGATGCTAGATCATGCATTACAGGCATCACTGGTCATGCAAATTATGCATGACAAACCTGGTAATTTTCCAGACCCAGACCTAATTGCATTTGATACGGCCTCGAGTTCGTCAACCCGCTGTTTGAATTATCCTGTGCAAAAGCATCGTACTCGTATTGCAGTCATGCATTACAAATTTTCTTGTCAAGTCAAATCCGCATTACAAATTTTATTTCCCATGCTAAGGAGATTTGTAATGCATTTATACGAGTACGATACTTTTGCAATGCATATGAATCGGACCGACTTCTTTTATGCAGACTGCAAAAGTAACATCGTACTCGTACTAGTAATTGCTGTTATGCATGACAAATTCATCCTTACTAGGGTAAAACAGCATTACAGATTTGATTTGTAATGCTATTAAGGAAATTTGTAATGCAATTATTACTAGGACTAGTACTAGTCCGATGGCACTTTTGCAATGCATATCTTTTCCTTCGTGGCGACTTTGCGGATTTCAAACTCCAAGAGGAGACGCAACTCCTGGTAGAGGCCGCGCAGCACAGGGTCCTTTATCAAAATGAAAAATCCCCCCACCCCACACTCAAACTAGAAATTTGTGATGCAGATTTGTGCCCACAAATCAGCTTTGGCATGCTAGAAGGGAAAAGATGCGCCCTGTAGTACTTGTTGGCGTGGGAATAAACCTTTGCGTCTTCAACATAACAGAAAACAACTAAAAGTGGGAAACAGCATGACAAATTGCCTGCAAACGCGGCCACAGCTGCGTCTCTTGGCGTTCTAGCATTACAAGTCGACTTGTGTACTCAGATACAGCATTACAAATTTCGTTTTCGATATGGGGAGGGGGGATTTTCCCTTTTGATATCCTTCCAAAGAAGCCGACGAGGAACCAGCTAGAGAGCGAAATTTATGGCGTTCTCAACTGTAACATTCTCAACCGTTACATGAATTTGTCATGCACAATGGCCACAAGCCTCCACTTGATCAAGGTGCTCCTTGGCATGACAAATTTTCGAAGGGCTAAGCAGCATGATAATCTGTGGCAAAAAAAAATCTGTGATGCGAAAGCTGCAATGTTACCGCTTTCGGTTTTGCTGTTCTTGCATTACAAGTTTATGTAACAGTTGAGAATGTAACGTTTGCGAACGCCATAAAATTTTGAAGGGAAATTTAACAGTCGGTCAGCTCCGGGAACTCGTGGCGAAAGAGCGCGTATCAAATGCAAATATGTCTGGGTGGTCTGGAAGATTGCAACTTGTCATGCTAAATCTGAATCAGGCAAAAAACTGTGTTGCGTGATTGCCAAAAGCTGTGCACTTTTGACCTAATCGAGAGGCAGTTTCTCACGCAGAATAGGCATTAGAAAGGTCTCGCAGAATCTGTCATGCTATGTCCTACATACCAGACCTCATGGGTCACGGAAAACCTGCATGACAAGTCTTGCAATCTTCCAGAGGACCCAGACATATTTGCAATCAATAGCGCGCGCAAAAGCAACAGGACGACGAAATCCAAGCTCTGCAGGGGGAGCTGTGTCTTCGCTACAAGAGCCTTGCTAACGGCCCGATTGAAGCTGGCTATGAGGAGATGTTCACCGAGGAAGAGATCCAAGCTGTGCCTTTCGATATGGCGCTCTCAACTGTTACATTCTCAACTGTTCCATGAATTTGCTATGCAAGAATGGCAAAAGTGAAAGGAGGGGGCTTGCGCGTCTTGCATGACAGGTTTGGCACAGATGGAGACGCTGTTTAGCCCTTCGAGAACTTGTCATGCGAAGCAGCTTGATCTTCGTCTGGTGGCTCATGGTCATTTTGCATCACAAATCATGCAACAGTTGAGAGTGTAACTTTTGAAAGCGCCATATTCGAGCAGATCGACTTACGGCGCAAAAACGGCAAGCTTTCCTCCGCATTGTCGCAGGCACGAGGACCTGTTGGTGGGGAAAAAAGAACTTCTTGCCCCGGCAAGAAAACGACGACCACAGGAGGTGGTCATGATCTTCATGCGCAAGTAGAGCAGCATCTTCAAGAGCAGGGCCGCGCCGCAGATGTTGCTGCTCGTCCGGAGGGCCACGACGAGGACTTAGGCTTTGCTGACAGCAACTCAGACGATTCATTCGACTTCTCCGCCTGGGAAACGCACGAGGTTCGAAGTCGGTTGAAACACTTGCTGGCAAAACGAGAGCCTGACGAGGCCTATATTTTTACGGATGAAGAGGTAGAAGTAGAACATCAACAAGCACAAGCACGAAACCCCGCCCAGGGGACTCGAACACAAGAAGGCCCCCCAGAACAACCTCAAGCTGCTGCATCTGCTCGGGTGGTTTCTACCACGACGAAAACGGCTAACCACGAGGAAATTGCGGAAGTCCTGCGCACGACGCGGAAACTCACTCCCTGGGACTTTGTCAACGAAGCCGTTCAGGCTTTTCTCGCTGAGGATGTGGTACAGGACTTTTTGCAGGCCGCCGCAGAGTGGAAACCCCTGCTGGCTGGCATGCGGACTACAACGGGCCATGGTGGAGGCGGTTTTTCATTCAAGCGTGAAGAGCGTGAGCACAACAAGAGGAAGGGGACGAGCATCAACATGAAAATAAATTTAAATTCATCAGGACAAAAGGAAAAGCCAACGCCAACTGATTACCAAGCGGAGATAGACTTCCTGCAGGAGACATTTGACACGGAAAAGGCCAGTATTGCGGACAGTAACTTTGACTACGCGCTGCTTGCCATGCAGGAAGAGGAGCAGGTGATTCTTTCCCAACTGAAGCGCATCCGGCAGCGGAGCGGGGGTTTGCTGAACGATATGCAGTGCAAAAGTAATATCGTACTCCTCGTACTACAAATGCATTACAAATTTTCTCAGCATGAGAGAAAAAAATTGTAATGCGGATTCAGCATCAGCTTCAGAAAAAAAATTGTAATGTATGATTGCAATTACTGCGAGTACGATACTTTAACTTTTGCACAGGATAAACGAAAAGAAGTACGGACTGATGATCAACGAAGTGCAGGGTTTATTGCACTTTCGGAACAAACAGGCACTTGCACAAGAAGAAGCGCGATATGTTGATGACGAGCTGCGCATTGACAATGATACGAACGAACTGGAGGAAGCGTTACTGAGGGAACTGTCTGCGAAACTGCCCTCGTCTATGAACATATGAAATGCAAAAGCATCGTACTAGTAGAAATCGCATGACAAATTCCCTCAGCATGAAAAATGAAATTTGTAATGCGGATGGAGGTTACGAAAGAGATTTGTAATGCATGACTTGGATTACTACGAGTGCGATTCTTTTGCACAGGATAGAGCAAGATCTTTAACGACTTGCTTTTTGAGGAGGTTGTGATGTCTGGCGCCACGCAAGCATATGCATTGCAAATATGTCTGGGTCTGGAATAAATTTCTCATGCAAGGAAGGGAATATTAGTGACCACACCGCAATGCGCTCCCCAGCATGACAAGTTTTTCCGTGCTGGCTCAGAGCTGCGTGCTCCGCATGAGAAGCCGCGTCTTTGCATGACAGACAAGAGGACCTATTGGCGGGCACGCAATAGTACAGAGTTCAGAGTCATGCCAGACTAGCATGACATCCCCCAGACCCAGACATATTTGCAGTTCATAAAGCTCATCTGTCTGCAAATGCTGGGATCGGCACGACGACGAACAACACGACGGGCGGCAAGGATCATAGTACCGTGGGAAGTGGAAATGGCCCGGTAGCTGCAGGAGGAGGAGGTTATGGCACCACGGCGACGGATCCTATTGGCCAGGAATTACCCCCGAAAATTGTCGGTTATATTAGCGACCTGGATCATGCTATCGCAAGAAAAAACTGTGTCACTGTGAACTTGTGATGCAGAAAATGGAACGCAGAACTATTTGTCTTGCTACACCTGCAAGACATTGGATTTTCAAGCGTGTTTTCCCTTGGGAAACGTGCATGGCAAATTTTCTGTGCCATGTGTATACAAACTTGTCACGCGGTTCTTGCAAAATCATCACAGTGAAACAGTTTTTTCGTGGGATACATGCGAAAGCCGTCGAGAAGATGCAGCAGAGTGGACATCAAAGCGGGGCTTCCTCGCATGGGAACGGTCCTGCTTTGTTCCAGGTCAAAACTGCAACTACTGCGTCCTCGCAAGGATCAGCATCTTCCCCCTCGTCGGCCCCGTCCCAGCATCAGATGAACAGCAACGCGCCGTATAGCACGACGCCACTGGTGCACCCAGGGTTCCACCTCCGCAATATCCTGCGCACCAACCCGCGAGACACGGTCCGGTACGAGGCCTGGTTGTATTGGCGCATGTGCAAGGGGAAGCTACAGGCCCCGCTGAGCAGCAAGAAGTTTCAGGACCTTGATCTGGACAAATTGCTGGCGGGGCACGAAGGAGCTCCTGGTGGTGCAGCAAGAAGTACTATCACGGGGGGCGGGAAGGGCCTGGGCCGCACGGTCGCGGGGAAAAATGCCAGATCTTCATGCAGCCCAGAGGCGCTGACGAAAAACCTTCTCTACCGCGCCCAGCGTGAGGAATGGGAGGAAGCTGTGGCATTGGCGGACATTCAGGATGACATCGTTCCACCCCCAATTGTTTGGAGGCGGAGCGATACTAGAAAAAATTCGGCTCCGGCAGCTGACATCAAGCAAGGCAAAACTAGTCCAGAGGATCAACAACACCAACAGACGAAGAAAAAAGAAGGAGATCATCGGGCCGCTGGTGCACAACAAGCAGGTACTGCTGGATCATCATCTAAGCGAGGAGGTTCTTTTGCTGTTACCGACACGATCACGAACCAGGGAAATGGAGCTGCACCTAACACGACGACCAATGCAGCAGCAGCAACTCCAGCATCTTCTACTACTTCCAATACTAGCGCTTTCCAGAGTTTCTTTGAGGGCATCCGCAATTATTCCGTGAAAATTAACCATCCCCATCCACTTTGTGCATGACAAACAGAGGACTTTATGCATGTTTTGCATGACAAACTGGATGGGGATGGTTGATTTTCAGGGGATAGCAATGCGTTTAGCTCGGGCGCAGGATTGTCTGGAAGTACGAAGGCGCAGCGGGGCGGGCGAGAAAAAGCCACGAGCACGACGGCAGATCGAGACGATCAAGATAAAAAGATGCAGGTGGACGATGCTCATGATGCTGCTAGCACAGAAGCAGCGGCAGGGTCGTCGCATTTCGAGGACCATGGTGAGGGCGGAGAGGTGAACGAGGACGATGAAGACGGCGAAATTATGAACGATGCCCATGCACCAGCTGATCTCGCAAAAGTTCTAGACAAGCCTCTCACTTACGGCGAGATCCTGGCTTCTTGGATGTCAGCGATGGGCCTGAAATATCCTGTGCAAAAGTATCGTACTCGTAGTAATCGCAGTCATGCAATACAAATCTCCTTCTTGACCTGAATCCGCATTACAAATTGCATTTTCCATGCTGACGGAATTTGTCATGCGATTACTATACATTATATTCATGCGAAAAAAGAGGTAGACAGAGGGTCCCAGAGAGGTGGCCGAGAGGTAAAAAAGAGGTCGACAGAGGTAGAAAAGAGGTCGACAGAGGTGGAGAGGTGGCGCGGGACCCCGTTCGAGAGGGTCCGCGAGAGGGTGCGCGAATAAGGCCCGCAGTAAGCGCCCACCCTTAGGCGCCGCCTAAGTGGCGCAGAGGGTGCAGAGAGGTCAAAAAGAGGGTGCGCGAGAGGTCGACAGAGGTGGAGAGAGGTGTTGCGAATAAGGGGCGACCTCTCGCGGACCCTCTTGGCCACCTCTCGGCCACCTCTCGGCCACCTCTGTCGACCTCTGCCCGCGAGTATAGCCGGATTATTAGCGGGGACCCCCAAAAGAGGCCAAAAAGAGGGTCTGCGAGAGGTCTGCGAGAGGGTAAAAGCACAAAGAAGCGGGCGCGAATCCGCATGGTAGTGCCCATATTTGGCATTGCAGGCCATTCGCGGACTTGTTTTGTTCGGCGCCTTTCCGTGCCGCCCTCTCGCGCACCCTCTCGCGCACCCTCTCGCGTCACCCTCTCGCGCCACCCTCTCGCGCACCCTCTCGCGCCACCCTCTCGCGCCACCCTCTCGCGCACCCTCTCGCGCCACCCTCTCGCGCCACCCTCTCGCGCCACCCTCCCGCGCCACCCTCTTCCACCATGCAACTTCTGTTCGCCCCCGGTGTTCTTTGCAGCTGCTCCCTGCGCAGAGCGCCCACAGGCGCGGGAAGCGCGCAAGTGGTCCTGCGGCTTGGCGCGGCGCAAATCGGCGGCAGGGATCCAGTGTGTTTCGTTGTGCCTACTAGGCCCGTGGGGTTGTGGTCCGAGCGGCAAACAGCCTTGCCCCGGCCCAACAGCCTTGCGCTCCGGCGGCAGCCGGAGCATGGCTGGTTTCTACTAGTGCGATACTTTTGCAATTGATATGAAAAACGCAGTCCGGGACTCTCTCCGGGGTCCGAACGCGAAGACGGTCGCGGTCCACAACTCCGATGTAGGCGTGCCTGGCACGCCCACGCAGGTCGCGGTTTTGAATCAGAACAAAGTGCTCGAGTCGGTGCAGCAGTCGGTGGATACCAAAGACCGGAAAGTGCTGCACGCATTTTTGGAATTCCATGAGGCAAGCCGCGAAATTCAGTCCGACGAAGTAGTGGAGTTCGGCGACAAGGATGTTCTTGTGTCGGCGAACGCGGAAGAAATGCGTGCGTTTTTCACCAGGGTGAAAAAGTCGATGAAAAGCAAAGGCTATGTCTTACAAAAAAAAGTGTGACAGTCACGACGCCTTTTATTTTGTCGGAGCTTTAGCTAGCAGCAGCAGCACAGATTATAATATAGTTCGAATTTCAAAAATGTGCTCTACCTGTTGACAAGGAATAAAACAGTACCCAGGTGATCATAAGGCAGCACACGCACTCGCACGAAAAGAGGCTGACAAGCATAATTTGCCTCGACCTGGCTACAAGCATTTTCTTTTCTTTTTCGACAGTGTGACCGTTAGGCATGACAAAATGTTTCTGTCCTACCTGGCCTCCTACAAGAATACAGTGTGATGTCGCTGTGGCTTTTTTTTTCTGTGCATAAACTCCCGACGGTGAAAAACCGCAGGCTGTATTACGAGCATCTCATCTATGGGGTTCTCAAACGTTACACTCTCAGTTGTTGCATGAATTTGTGATGCTAAAGCAGCAAAAGCGAAATCGGGAAGGTTGCGCGTGTTGCATTACAAATCTGGACCGGATCGTGAATCACGCTTTTTACGTTCACCCCTTCGTGAATTTGTCATGCGAAAGCACCCTGATCGTGTGGCCGCTTATTGCAGTTTTGCATGGCAAATCATTATCATGTAACGGCTGAGGGTGTAACGCTTGAGAACCCCATCTCATCTACGAAAAGGTCGCGACGGAGCGAGTTGCGCAGCTGCAACGGGTATGACTTGCAAAAGCATCGTACTAGTAGTAATCGCATCACAAATTTGCTCAGTATGACAAATGGAATTTCTCATGCTGATTTACCTTGAAAAAGAGATTTGTCATGCATACATGCGATTACTACGAGTGCGATACTTTTGCACAGCATAACGGGGCCGCGCGGACCTCATGTGGGACCTGTTTTTGCACAAGTTCAAGAAGCTGCAGACCGCGAGTCTGCGGCTTGCAGAGAGATTCGAGGACTTGGCAGAGAATTATGGAAGATACCTGGAACACGACCTAATCGACCCTTATCACCGCGAGGAGGTGAAGTTGCTCCAGAAATTTATCGCTGTAGAAGAAAAAAAGCACCGGAATGAGCCGGGGTGGCAAACGCTCGCGCAAGAAGTGCAGGATATGACCGAAAAAAGCCCCTGGCGATTTGTCGTGCTGTATTGATAACATTGACATTGACATACTTTTTCAAGTAATTTTCATCTACTTAGACTGGCGTCTATTTTGGAATAGAAACTTGTGGTCCTCCTGTTGATGTACTTGATGTTTTGAGACGGCAAAATCCATAGTGCCAAGTTTCTGTCATGTTTCGTTTGATTTGGAAAAATATAGCAATCGATGAAATATGCGCGTTAATAGCGTTTCTTGAAAACAACAAATGATACCGACCACGGCGCATATTTTGTATTTTCAAGAAGAATTTCAATTCACACACAAAACAATAAAACAGCACCACGCGCAACAAGGGAGAGCAGAAGATGTCAGTGGGTGTGAAGAATCCAGTTGAACTGTTTGGACTGCAAGAAACAGCAGCACCTCCAGACGAGCAGAGCCAGAATGCATCAGCAGATCATGATCATGTAGATGGAGCTCTTGGTGCAGCAGCAGCAGCTGCGCAGCGACACGGACAGCAGCAAGGTGAGCCGCCTTCTCAACGCCTGAACGACGTGAGCAAAAAGCTCTTCCTCAACAGTGACCAGCAGGGCTCCAAAATGAATTTCGAAACCACACCGGACGAGCTGCAAAAGCTGCAGGAGGGCCGGAAATCTTTCCTCATGCATTCTTACGCGCGGGTCATGCGCGCGTTTTGGGACGATTTGGGACTGAATGCCGCGGACAGAGTACCGTCGTGAGAAAAAAATGTTTCACTGTCAGGAGTTTGCAAGTTTTGCATTCTTTTTACAAGTTTGCTACACGAGGGCATGTTGACTTTGAGAAAGAAAACTTGCCACGCGTAAGTACTTTGTCACGGAATACTTAAAACACGTTGATAAACCCAATGCCTTGCATGTGTAGCAAGAAGACAAATGTGTCTGTGTAGTTGCATAATTCTTTGCTGCGTCACAGGTTTATTACAGTGAAACAGTTTTTTCTTGCGATACCGAGCGCCTATGGTTCATGCGGAGATGTGGTTCAGGGAGCTGAATTTGCTCAGAACTGACGTTTTGAAATATCTAGGACTGAGCGCAGGCATCGGTCTCAAAGCGGCCGCGTCTCCAACTACAAATCAAGGAGGCAACGCTGGTACCGGAAGCACCACTATCCCGAATGCGGGCTCTAGCGGTTCATCTGGAACTGATCCAACTAGAAGCGGAGCTTCAGCGTCCGTGCCGCCGCAGCCTACAAGTGTTGTACAAACGCCGTCTGCCCCGTCTGTGGTAAATGCGAAGCCGAAGCCGCCGCCAGCGGGGTTCGAAGGAGCAATGGAGCAGCCTCCTGGTTCGTTCGCGGCACAGCTAACTGCAACGACCAGCAAGGCCAAGGCGAAAGCGGGTGGGAAAAATGCCGCGAGGACTGGTGCTCCTGTAGAGGACAAAAAACAAGCAGGTACTAAGCATCCGCCCCTGATGAAAGCAACGCCAAAGCTAATCCCTCCGAGGGTAAAAAACAGCCAGCAAAAACAAGATTCGGAGCAGGCAGCCCCTGCTGGCAGCAGCACGCCGGCGAAAGGCACTAGTACCCCAAAGGCGGGCGGGGCTCCTACAGGAGCTGCAGCAGCACCAACTTCTACACCAGCTCCGCAACTTCAACTGCCGCGGGAAGCGGCGAAGTTGCTCACCTCGATGATTTCGAAAGAGCAGTTTGAGAAAATCGGCATGGCGGATCTGATATCAAATGCAAAAATGTCTGGGTCTGGAGACTTGTGGTGCTGGGTGACGTATCATGGGAAGGCCACAAGTGCTGGCTCAGCATGACAAGTTTCTGAGCTTCTAGGTGTTGCCTACTCTGCATGACAGACTGCGTCTCTGCATGACAGAAAGTTGGGCTCTTGGGTAACGTGCATGACAGATTTAAGAGTCATGCCAGACAAGCACGACAAACATGCACTCTTCTAGACCCAGACACTTTTGCATTTCATATCGGAAAAAAGAGTTTGTGATACAAAGGTTGAAGTTTTTGAAGCAAGTGGATGAGTACAGAGGTCAGCTGACGATTATGCAAGGAAAAAACTGTGTAAGTGTATCTTTGTCTTGCAGACGTTGCAATTATACAGTTACACTTGTCATGCTGGATATGCATCAGAGGCTATTTATTTCCTGCTACGTGTTTTCGTGTACTAGCTACGCATGGCAGGTTTTCTCTGTCATGCAAAACAAATCTGTGATGCTGTTCCTGCAAAAAAGTTACACGTACACACTTTTTTCTTGGATAACGATGCGGAAGGAAGAGAAAAAAATTATAACCAGTGCAGATACAACTGCAAAGGCGAAAGGAAAGGCAACAGCTGGCGTGATTCCAAGTCCAACCAGCACGGCCGGCAATACTACAAGTGGAGCGCCGTCCACTTCAACATCTGCAAGAAATACCCGTCCCTTCCTGACCGCGTTTCAGTATCCTGAGTAAAAACGTACCCACACCAGAGTCAGGATGGGGATTTTGCAACACAAGCCTAGGAGTTTTGTGAGTCACGCATGACAAGTTGCACTCTGCAGTGTAGTGCAGATTAGCAAGTGCAGCCGCGTCACAGATTCATCTGCTCATCCTGTTCACAGCATCACAAATTCCAAAACACGATTGGAAATGGCTCTCATGCGGATGCGCATTACAAGTCTTCCTGTCTTTGCAAATCTGCATTACAACTCTGGCGTGCTGGGTACGTTTCTACTCAGGATATTCAGCTGCCGGACCTCACGCGGGAAGAACAGGTTCTTGACGAGAAGCGAAGCCAGGAGGTGCTGGAGCATTTTTTCTTTGGATATCCACAGTAAATTTCCCGTACACGTACAGATGCGGTCTCTGCATGACAAAACTTGGCTTCGATCCTAGTTTAGCATGACAAGTTATTTTACGCTCCAAATTGGTGAAATTTGTGATGCATTTTGTACATGTTGTGCGGGAAATTTGTGTTGCATATTGGAAAAATGGACAACGGGGTCTACGTGTGGTACGATAATGACGGCGGGAACAACATTTTCAAACCGGTGCTGAAAAAACTCATTCGGGGCGGGAAGGTGGATGAACAGGCGAGCAGTAGTGCTCCGCCTGCTCCTGTTGTTCCTGCAGTGTCTTCACATGGTAGTGCAAGAACTGGTGACGTAGAGATGGTGCAAACGGCAACGTCGACCTCCGCGGCCTCTAGTGCGGCCACCGGAGCAGGTGGCGCAGCAGCAGCGCCGCTGCCTGCTATGCCAGCAAGTAGAACATCAGCTGCGCTTCGAGGTGGTGGTGGAGCAGGAGACGATGGAGCTCCTTTTTTTGTCCCGAACAACACAAAACTCATCGACTCGCTCGGCCTAGAACAGCCCCGGAAGCAGCTTTCTCATCTGGACCACACTAACAGCGGAAATACCCTCGTCGCGCCCTTGGCGGCCGTGGCGGCGCAACAGGAACAACAACGGCAGCGGTTATTAGAACGAGGAGAGCACCTACAAGGGCACTTTCAGTTTGCTCAGGCTTCTCCTGAGCAGCGGCCGCCAATGGCGACCACAGGAGATGCAGCAAGTGCAGGTGGCGGGGCGCCACCAGGAACATCCGCAGCTTCACCCACTTCTAGCGGGCCACCTACATCGTCGTCCGCAAGAATTACCAGCATTGGTGGTAACTTTTCGTTTCTGTCGTCTTCCCGCGCCGGAAAAAATAGTACTGGAAACATCTTATCAGAGGAAAAAAGTGTTACAGTTACGCATTTGTTAGAGTGTCTGCATCACAAGTCTTGTCTGTGTGGCAGAGAAAACTTGTAATGCAAAGTTCATAAGGCTAAGGGAAAATACGAGGCGCGCAAGCATTTCCTGCATGACAAAGGTTGTCTGTCTTGCTCTTGCGGTTCCTGCAACACAATGTGTGTGACACGACTTTTTTCTTGCGATACAGTTCTAACATTTCCTACTCCGAGCACCAGCAGCCTGGAGTGACGAAAACAGTGTTTCAGTTTGGCGGGAACACTTCTCGCAACCCGACCCAAGCAGCGGTTTCATCTGATGAACAAGGTGTTTCGATTTCTGATACGGAAACAAGGGACATACAAGGCAAGGGGAAAGGTGGCGGAGCGTATGCTCCGGCCGCCGCCGCCACTGCGGCTTCTAGTGGAGCTTCCTCAGATAAAAAGATGATGCCAACACTGGTTCTACCGCCGCCTGTGGTAGTCGATATTGAAGATGCGGAGAGAACAACTACTCCTGTCCTTCGTCATCAAGACCACGCCGCTCCTGGTGCTACAAGTAGAACACCAGCACATGATGTTGACCATGCCGAAATCGCGGTTCCCGAAGATGAAGGTGACGATAATACTTCCGCAGCTTCAACGCAAGACGCAGATGGGGTCGCTGGAGGACAAGAAAGTCATGTTGAAACTCGTCCTCTAGAGCAAGAAAATGTTGAAGACAAAGAACAGGTGGACATTTATGATGTCTACCGCCACCGCCTACTATTCCTGCGAGACATTGCGACGCAGCGGGGCGATATGACCCGGGAAACACCCGGATCTGAAAATTGGCAGCGGAAAGTGGCACATGTATGATTTTTTTCTAGTAAAGTTCTTCAAGTTGGTTCTTGATACTGAAGTGGTGACGCGGCAACTGATGGGAGAAGTAGACATGCAGCTGTAGAAGTAGAAGTACCTTAAACTGAGCATCATATTAAGCACCTTCGGCATATTCCGCTCCTGTTTCTGCGCAATGTTCTATCGTTGATCTTCTTCAACTTCATCTAAAAAGTTAAAGTTCATAAACCAAACAGGCCGTTTTCAACGGAAACAGTGAAGAGCTAGCTGGCACGCGACAACCCGGCTGGCTTCTCTCAGCACACTATCAACTGCAAATACGTCTGGGTCTGGAAGAGTGTAACTTTGTCATGCTTGTCTCGCATGCCCCTTAAATCTGTATTGCAGGAGCAGGAAAGGAGCCTATTGCCGGTCATGCAAGATACATGCAGCTTGCCATGCGGAAAGGGAAACACACAGAAGCGCAAAAACTTGTCATGCGTAGCTGCATATAGCAGTGCGCCCACCTCCAGTCACAAGGTAGCATCACACGTTTATTCCAGACGACCCAGACATATTTGCATTGGATACACAACCGGAGGACGCGAATCGGTATCGAGGAGTATCCTGTGCAAAAGTATCGTACTCGTATTGCAGTCATGCATTACAAATGTTTTTCTCAAGGTAAATCCGCATTACAAATTTCATTTCTCATGCTGAGGAAATTTGTCATGCATTTATACGAGTACGATACTTGTGCAGTTCATAAGGAGCCAGGTTCTACTACTCCCAGACAGAGCGAGCGGACGCGGTTCCAGGTGGAATATGAACTGCAAAAGTATCGTACTCGTATAAATGCATGACGTGGCCTAGGTACGCACATACGACTCGGTACGCCAAATCGTATGTGGGGCGTTACAATTTTCGCGCTTTTTTCATCGAGAAAACCCGCCAAAAAGCAGCACCGAGCCCGGTGCGGTTTGTAACGTATGGCAGCACCGAGCCCGCCAAAGTATGTCTTTTTGCCCACCTACAAAATTCGTATGGTAGCGGCGCGCCTTCACAATACATTTTGGCGCACCGAGGCGGCGCGCAAAAACTTCGCTGGGAAGCGCCCGCCTTTGAAACATTATGC
>CAJINV010000005.1:5523746-5614278 GCA_905178155.1 Amoebophrya sp. A120
ACGCGCGCGGGCCTTGGTGGGCAGAAAAACAAAACCCGTACCCTGGCGCGCGTCCGAGGGCAAGGTAAAAAACGCAGGAGGCGAAGGCGCCGGCGCCACCTGGGAAAGGCGTGCGATGGGACGTTTTTGCGCGCCGCCTCGGTGCGCCAAAATGTATTGTGAAGGCGCGCCGCTACAATACCAATTTTGTAGGTGGGCAAAAAGACATATTTGGGCGGGCTCGGTGCTGCCATACGTGACAAACCGCACCGGGCTCGGTGCTGCTTTTTGGCGGGTTTTCTCAATGAAAAAAGCGCGAAAATTGTAACGCCCCAGATACGATTTGGCGTACCGAGTCGTATGTGCGTACCTAGGCCACGTCATGCATGAGCTTGATCGCAATTATACGAATGCGATACTTTTGCACAGGATATGGAATGAACGCGAACAATCATAAAGAGATCTACAACCTTTTGACCATCATCCGCGACACACAGACCGACGCACATCTATTCTATATCGAAAGAGATATTTTCCGGAAGGAAAAAACTCTAAGAGAGATAGAGTCCATGGTGAAGTTTGGTTTGCCTTATGTTCGAGTGACGACGGCTATGAGAGTGTTTTACTACTTCACCTCGTCCCCTTCATTTGTATGGCATAAAAAGCGATAGAAGTAGGGCCTGCAAGAGTGCAGCTTTTGCATAACAAATTTTCAAAGGATTTTGCCGTGTTGTTTGGGCTCCTGCCAGCAGAATCTTTGATGCTAACATTCTCAGATGGCAGAGAGTGGATTTTGTATTTTGCATGACAAATGAGAGGGATGGGGGACGACGAGTTGTGCACTTTCATAACCGATTTCGGAAACCCGGAAGAAGCAAGCTCCGCGGCGATGGCGAAAAGTGGCAGTCCCTTGATGGCCTACAATCTGCAAGATTTGTATCACGTCTTGGCACGCCCGAAGACCGCAGCGGAGCAGCGGCAGTCTGAAGCAGGACCTGATGGTGCGAAAAAAATGACTACTGGTGCCATGAATAAACCTGCTGCGGGCGGCGGTGGCGGGGTAGCCGTAGCAGGCTCTGCAACTTCTTCCAGCCTGGCCTGTACCACATCAAAAGCGCCGCCGCAGCCTGGTGCTGTACAGCCCGCGAACAGTGTTGATTTCACAGGAACAAGCGACGGAAATAAATCCGCACCAACACCAACTGCGTCTATGAAAAGTTCTGTCCCAGCACCACAAACCCTGATCTGCAAGCAGGAGTTCTATTCCCCCGGGGAAGACGCCGCCCTCCAAATGTTGCAAAGCGCGCTGCCGAGCACGAAAATCCACGTGCTGCCTGAACCCGACCGGGAGAAGTGTACGTGCAGTGGCGGTATGCATTGCAAGAGTATCGTACTAGTGGAAATAGCATCACAAATTTTATCTATTGAAGATGGAGTTTGTCATGTTTCTGGACAGGATAGAGGGCAGGGTGACATCTGTGATGCATGATTGCAAGTTCTAGTTCGCTGCGATAGAACGATACTTTTGTACATCACAATAGCTGGGCTGAACTGCCAATTTTGCTTAGACAACACGGCGAAAGACCTCGCTGATGCGTTTGAGCAAATGGGGCTTGGGGAAGACCAAACCACCGCATTTATCGCGCCCCTCGGAGGTGGAGCAGAAGCTGCAGGAGGTCCCAGTTCTGGTGACAAGCTCGGCAAGCAGGATAAGAAATCGCACAAAGCCGACGCAAAAGCCAGCGTGATGGAATCTGCGTTGAAGAAGCACTTTAACGTGCAGACATTTTCCACGCAGACCTTGGAATCTTCAAGATCGCCTACGGCCGGCGCTGTAGCTTTTCCTATCGGAGGTGGGAGCAGCAGCAGCCCCGCCGCGGGAAGTTCTTTTCTGACCGCCAGCGCCGACGGGACTTCTTATGGAAAAGTGAGAAAGGAGCGCGTGATGCTCAGTTTGCGACAGGACCACAGCCATCCTCACAGTAAAGTCGTGGGCGCGACGAGCGTCGGGGAGGAACAATCTTTGCCACCTCCACCTGGAGCGAGCTATAATATTCCACCTTCCTCATCTTCTGGAAGCACTGGTAAAAACGCCGCGCCGCCGCGGCCAGCAGCTGCAGGAGTAGGTTTGGCTTCAGATACAGAACAGGCTAGGACAGAACATGAACTTCAAGTAGATGAACAAACGCAGATTGCTGCTGCTGGTGGCACAGAAGCACCCAACTTCATCACGGAAGATGAACAAGACGCTGATCATGCGGAAATGTTGCCGGACTCCATCGAGGAATGGAAGAGAAAAGTCGATCAAGATTTTGATGCTCTTTTCCCGGAGGACACCGAAGAATGTCAACGTTTTCTCGACAGGAAAAGCGTGCAGCTTCCAGAAGGGATGACTTGCTCGGATCTTCATCGAACCAGGTTGGCGGGCGCGAGCACGTCGACAGAAGTCGTTCTAGAACCTGAGCAAAGAGACGACCACGCTGATGATGCGACCACTTCCACAGAACAAGGTTCCTCTTTTCCACCTACCCCAGCAGCGTCCAACTCCCCAGCGCTTCTACCGACCAACACTGGCGCGACGGTAGGTGCAGCGGGAAAGCGCTTGACAAAGGCTGCCAAAGCGAAACTTGCTGCGGGGGCCTCGTCGGCGGCCTCGCACCTCCCACCTACTCCGATCTTCCCTTCCGAACACAAGCTTCCGCGAAAGGAGCAGAAGCGGATTCTGCGGGACCAAAAATTGAAGCAGCAGGAAGACAAAAAAATGCAGCGTATGCAGGAGCTGGAAGAGGCGAGAATGGTGAAGGAACGCCTCGGGTTGCGCCCGGATGACAAGCTGACGCTGGGACTGAGGAGAAAGTTCGAAGACGAAAAGAGGGACCGAGAGTTCAAAGACAGCATCGAAGGAATGGAAATTCCGGTCGTAAGGTATGCAAATTCTGCTGGCCGAAATGACGACACGGAACTTTATTCCGATAATTGGAATAATTGGTGGTACGTCTCCGTAGTGGACATTATCGACCAGGTATGAGAGTGCACAACTCCCCCTCCCCCTCGTTTGTAATATGGCATGGACGGCAATACAAGCATCAGCAAGAATCCCAGTTCTGCACGACAAATTTGATACACTGGAGCGTAGTCGTGCTATTTGGGCTACCAGAACTTGTCATGCATAATAGTGACAGGAGGGACAGTCTGGAGTTGGTGTTTTGCATGAGAAATGAGAACGAGGGGGAGTTGTGCGCTGTTATACCAGGACTTTGAGCAGTACTCTTCCTTCAACAGCATTGCCCCGGAATTCTTAAAGCCGCCTGTCAAGATGGAATTCGTGGTATCATCTCCCAGCACCGCTCCCACCATCGCCGAAGTTGAAGATCCGAAGTTCGCCTGGAAGGATTCTTTGGAAAGAAAGGAAAGAAACGAGGGGAACAATAAACCGAATTTCGAGCTCCACATTAATTCCTCCTCTCTGCGCTACGCGGAATCGATTCCCGTGCAGGATTTATGAACTGCAAAAGTATCGTTGTACTAGTAGAAATCGCATCACAAATTTGGTCAGCATGGCAAACGGAACTTGTAATGTTGTTTTCCCTTAAGAGAGAGATTTGTCATGCATAGCAGCAATTACTACGAGTGCGATACTTTTGCAGTTCATAGCATTGGAACTTCGACTATTTCGCCCTGGACGAAAGAAATAACGCGGCTGGGGGAGCAGCTGCTATCAAATGCAAATATGTAGTCTGGGTCTGGAAACTTGTAATGCTGGGCTGTGAACAGCGAATGCTCTGTAATGCACAGCCGAGCATGAGAAATTTTTGCGCGTCTTAGTGTTGCGCTTTTCGCATGACAAGTTGCGTTTTTCTATGACAAGCAAAAGGGTCTCTTTATGGACACGCATCGCAAACTCTTCAGTCATGCCAGACAAGCATGACAAACCTCGCATCCTTCCAGACCCAGACATATTTGCAGTGCATAGCTGCTAGCGCCGGAACCTATCCGGGCGCGAGGTTGAAAAACCGAATCACGATGGAAAAGGTCAACGATTTTTTGTGGAAAAACACGTATGCATTGCAAAAGTATCGCACTAAGTGTGAACTGCATCACAAATTTTCTCACAAACAAAAATGCAATTTGTCATGTTAGTTCAGGTAGAAAGTTGGCTTTGTCATGTACAATTGCAATCAGTACGAGCGCGAAGATACTTTTGCAGTGCATAACACGGGGAAAGACACGACGTTCGGGCATTTAACGTCGGAAGAGATGATGCGCAAGAGTAAGTTTTTGCCGATCGATATCGTATTTAAAAACGTTCCCATCGATCCCATAGCTGTAATGCAAATTTGCATGCCAAAAATGTTTCTCATGCGGAGCCCCATGAGAAGCATTTTCTAGTCGTGATTTAGAATTTGTCATGCGCCAATCAGCATGACATACTAGATCTGTGATGCTGCTCCTGCTGAGCTAGCTCAAACAGCACTACGCCACGAGTCGAAATCTGTTGTGCGAAACAGCCAAAACTTGTGGATTTGTCTAGCCGATTCCCCATGTTGACTATGTGGTCGTGGGGACGTTTATGCATAGGATAATCGAGATGCTGACGATCGCGGGTACGCAGTTCCCAATGAGCCTGAGTCTAGACTTGATCAAAAAGGACCCCTATCAAATGCAAAAATGTCTGGGTCTGGAAGATTAAAACTTGTCATGCTAAATCCGAATAATGCAAAAATCATTGCTGCATGAGTGCCAAAAGCTGTCCACTTTCGACCAAGTTTGGAGGGAGTTTCTCATGCGGGATAGGCATGGCAGAGACCTCGCAGACTCTGCCATGCTAGGCCCTGCATTCCAGACCTCATGGGTCAAGGAAAATCTGCATGATAAATCTCGCAATCTTCCAGACCCAGACACTTTTGCATTGGATAACCCCTACGCCTTCCCGATTGGCATGATAAATCACCACACACCGGAGCACGGGCCGTTTATCTACCAACCGTTTCTGGACATTTGGAAGTGGGCGCCGCTGTTATGCAATACAAATTTTCCGTACATGTACTACAAAATGCATTATACAAATTTCACCAATTTGGAGTGCTGTAACACTTGTCATGCTAAACTAGGATCGAAACTCAATTTTGTCATGCAGAGACTGCATTTGTACGTGTACGGAAAATTTACTGTGGATAGCTGTGCAGCAAGGCCTACGGGAAGCCAACCACGGCGGGAATTGACGAATTGGCGAGACAAGTTCCATATCCTGTGCAAAAGTATCGTACTCGTATATTAAATGCAGGTCTTGCATGACAGATCTGCTTTTTTAGCTTGTTCTGCATGACAAATTTCATTTTTCCTTTACGAAAAAATTGTCATGCGTTTTGTACTAGTGCGATGCTTTTGCAATGCATATCCCAATGCCAAGATTCGTAAAAGATTCAGATTGCGGATCTTTTGCGTGCACTCGTTGTGGACCTCCCACAGCGATGGAAACAAAGGAACGGCTTTCAGGAGACACTGACGCGGGCTCCAGTAGTAGATCGTCAGCCCCCTTTGGAGGAGATGCAGCAAAAGCTAGTGGAACCAAGCTGAAGGCGCCGGTGGTGCAGCATGTTACGGATAGAGGCTGCGCCGCCGGAGGTGGCGCTAGCCCCTCTGCCAACCCGGAATCTTCCGCGTTGCGTGCACTTCCAGCCGTGAAAAAGGGAAAGAATAAGAGGCCGAAGGACATCAACATCAGGCGAAGTAAATCTTCTTCCGGTGCTGGCGTCGGCTCGCTGTCGACTTACGCTTTGCCTCCTGGAATGGTATCGACGTCGACCTCCGGCAAGATGATGAAGCCGGGTTCTCGGGAAGACGAGGAAGACGAAGATGACCACGACGACCCGGATGAAAAATTCGACCAAAAACAACTCTACGGCCATCACGATCCAGCCAATGCGCCAAGTCAAAAAGCGTTGCCGGTGATTAATCTCGGGCCGAAAACGAAAGAGCAACAATACGAGAAAGTGATAACGACCAAGGAGGGAGAGAAGAAAAGAGTTCGCGTCACCATGCAGCTGCAACAAGGGGTGGTGGTTAGTAGTACAAGTACTGGACAAGAAGGAAAAATTTCATCTCGCGCAGATTCTCATGATGGTGCGGCAGCAGCAGGTGCAGGATTTTCAACATCGGATCAACAGCAGCAGACAACAGCAGCTGATTGCGCTGCTTCGACCTCCGTTGTGGCCACTCCCGTGATCATCGACCTGAGCGAGGCGGCCGAGTTGGAAAGACCTGCCTGCATCGCCGCGGCAAAGGAGGCACTTCGGGCCGCCAGCAGCAGTTTCAAGACGAGTTCTGGTTCTAGTTCGTCTACTAGTACAAGCTTCATGCAAAACTTCCATCCTTATTTGCTACCCACCGCCGCCGGACCCCCGGAAACGTTCGGGCCGCAAGAGCAGGAGCAATCCGGTTCCTCTTGTCCCCCGCCACAGTACTCAGCTCAATTCCCGGAAACTTTCACCTCTACTGACGGACGCAGGTTTCGCTGTTTACAGCCGGGAAGCAACATTTACTATCCTGAGGATGAGTGGGAGCAAGATGCTGCCGCCGCTGGTAATGCTGACCAACAACAACCAGCACCTGATCTCGACGACCTCGCAGCTGCTGCTGCTCACCTGGAACGAGATATGCGAAACTGCACGATAGGAGACGCACCACGCGCAGGAGCTACCACCACGCCTTGCTCCGGAAAAAGCACTCCGACGGAACCACCTACAGAGAACGGAGATGATGATGATCCAAATGAAGACAATAAATCCGCTCTGAGCAGCGAAGACGAGCGGATCCTCGCTGCGGCTTTGATAAAGTTGCAAGAGTGCGACAGCTCTGCTGCTGCGGAGCATCAAGGTGGAACAATTGCTACGAAGGTGATCACCACCGAGGAGCTGCGTGAATTTTCAAAACATCTCGTCAAAGATGCGTTTTCCGCGGCTCCTGGGCACGAGATGGCCGCAGTGCCGTATTTTGTGGTGCCCCTGAACAGGAACAGCAAGGGGAAAATGGAACTTGGAGAAATGAAGAAATTTTTGACCACTTCCGATGTTTGCAGTCCTGGAGAACAAGATGATGAGCCAGCAGCTGATGAGAATGGTGCTGAACTATCCCGCGCCGAACCGCGAGAAGAAAGAGAAGCACAGGATGTTGCCTCGGCCCAGAGGCAGGCCAGTACAGGAGATGATGATGCTGAAATAAGCTGCTCAACACACGACAGAAGCGCTGGCTCAGCTAGTGGTGCTGCAATTGCTATTGCTCCCCCACCCAAGAAGAAGCAAAAGGGCATTTTGAAGCAGGGCTTTTTGAAGGAAAATACCACCTCCAGGAGCGTTCCTGCGGCACAGAATAAAAAAGGTAGTGCAACAGCAACATCTACTTGCGACAATAAAGCTATCATACCTGCAGTCCCAACTGCAACACCAACATCCATTGATGTTGACAAGCTGAAGCAAGAGGCAGCCCAGGCTGAGACGTTGCAACTGCTTTGCGAGAAACTGTATCAAGTGTAAAAATGTCTGGGTCTGGAAGAATGCAACTTGTGATGCTGCATTTGGATTCCAAAAAAATCTGTATTGCATGAGTACCAACGGGAATGCAAGTTTTGCCACGCTGAGAAGGCATTTGTCATGCGGAATAGGCATCGAGAAGCCCTCTGAAAATCTGTATTGCTAGGGTACGCATCACAGACATCATGGCTCATGCAAAACGTGCGTGACAAATGTCAGAATCTTCCAGACCCAGACATTTTTACAGTTGATAAACTGCAGGAAATTGCGGACGATGCCGAGGACAAGCAACAAGCTGAATGTACTGCACAGGAGTATCCACAGAAAAAAACCCATCCACATCCATAGTTTGCATGACAAACACAGAATTTTATGTATGTTTTGCATGACAAATTGGATGGGGATGGGTTTTTTTCTGTGGATAAGGAGGCACTGGAAGCGTACAAGAAAGGCCAAAAACTCGTGCAGGAGGTCTTCGGCGTTTTTGAGCAACAAGGTGAAAATGCAGCTTCGTCCGGGAAAACTAGGACTCCCACGACCGCTGCGGCTTGTAGTGCTTCAGGTGCTGCTGGGAAAGGCAAGGCGGGGAAGACGAAAACGACGACTGTGGTCAGTGGGGTCCAGACCCCGCCAGATGAATCTCCTGCGCTGTGCTCATCCTCGGCGGCTCGTTCCTCTAGTGGGAAGGGCATGGGAGCATCAAAGACTGGAGGCGGCTGTGTTCCCGATAGTTGCGGCGGAGCTCCTACTTCGAAGACGTGTTCGTCCCACCCGCCGGGGATTCATAATGTTCCGTTGCCCTCTTCTCGTGGCTCAGGAGCGACGTCCAATACAGGCGGGAATTCCTCCGACTTCACCCAAATCGAAGCTACCATCCATGCGGACTTGAGCCCCTTCGACAAACAGAAGATAGACGAGAAGAGGACAGAACTCCTGAAAGAAGCCGACAAATTTCTCGGGGATCGGACCATGGTAATGCAAAAACTCGTATGTATTGCGAATATGTCTGGGTCTGGATCTGGAAAGTTGTGATGCTAATGTCCGAATGACGCGCAACCTGTATATAGGGGTCCGCGCATGACAAGTTTCTGAGCGGTTATGTCGAGCGTCACGCGCATGACAAATCGCCTCTTTGCATGACAAACAAGTAGTGGCGCTGTCGCGGAACAGCCATGACAGACTTTTCTGTCTCATCGGCAAAGCATGACAAACTTGCATTGTCCCAGACGACCCAGACATATTTGCATTTGATAACTCGTGCGAGTCCAACAGGAACCCTTCATCGACGTCCAGCCGATTATTGGGGATGAATTGCGGCAGGTGAAAAGAGACCTCTTGCAGTCGGGAGCCCGGCAGTTTCCAGACCGCTGGATTACGACTGTGGTGATTTCATCTACTGAACATGAAGATCAAAATGGCTTGCTAGAGCGACGTATCAACTGTAAAAATGTCTGGGTCTGGAAGAATCTAACTTGTCATGCTGTTTTGGATTCTAAAAAAATCTATATTGCATGAGCAGCAAAGAGAGTTCAAGTTTTGCTACACGGAAAGAGCATTTGTCATGGGGTATAGGCATCAGGAAGCCCTCACAAAATCTGTGATGCTAGGGCATGCATCACAGTCATCAGAAGTCATGCAAAATGTGCATGACAAACCTGGCAATCTTCCAGACCCAGACATTTTTACATTTGATACGACGGGAAGTGATGATTTACCACGACAGTGCTGTATGGCGTTCTCAACTGTTACATTCTCAGCTGTTGCATGAATTTATGCTGCAAGACTGGCAAAAGTGAAAAGGGGGTCCTTGCGCGTCTTGCATTACAGATTTGGAACAGACGAGTAGGAGCCTGCTTGGCCCTTCGAAAATTTGTCATGCGAAGCAGCTTGATCGTGTCTACTCCGATCCCGATGGTAAGTTCGCAACATGACAAATCGTGTAAGAGTTGAGAATGTAACATTTGAGAACTCCATATGCTGGGGAGATGCTCTATGAGGTGAACGAGGAGCCAATTTCCATGTCGGTTTCGTTAGAGGTGAACAAAGATGACGAGTCGGGTGGTGGCTACATGGTGGATGTTGATCTAGTGAGCGGGACAACAACTTCTGCAAGAACCAGTGCTGGTGGTGGTACTGCAGCTGCTGCTAGTGGCGCCAGCTCTAAAACTCCTCCTGCGTATCCGCCGCCGAAAATGACGATCATGCAAAGGAGCACCGATGCCGAACAGCGTCAAAATGCCAAGTTTCTGACCGATCCGCAAAAGGCTTTTTTGATGAAAGTGCTGCAAGCGTGTATGCCAGGAAAAAGTGGCTGTAGCGGAGGAGGTGCTGGTGACGAAGTAGTAGGAGGTGATCCTCAAGCAGCTCTTCCACAAAGCGCCAAAGCGCAGCGGAAGAAGCAGTTTCAGAAAAGAATCCAGGAATCGCTGGCGAAAAAGCGCGGAGAACACGGAAGTTCTTCCGGCTCTGTGTACAGGAACAACATCGTCGCAATCACCAACATCCTGGAGTTGAAGTGCCTCCCTGGAGTCACCGTCGACGAAGCTGTGGAACGATTTGTGCGGAGATTGGAACCTAGGAGACCCAGCGACTTCTACGATCGAGGCCAGCATCAAACGGTAACGGGGACAGCGACAGCTGCGCCGTCGTCATCATCTCAAGAAGCGGGTGCTGGAGCAGCTGCATCATCATCCTCTGGAGCAGGAGGACCTCCAGGAGTTGTTGCAGCCCCGGCTGCCCCACCGCAGAAAATCCCTCGCGAGGGGGCGAAGAAGAAGGTGGAGGAGGCAGGCGGCAGAAATTCGGCAAGTTTGCAGGAGATGCAAAACATCGAGAAGGTCGTGCAGGCAATCGTGGAAACCAAGAAGAACCGAGCAAGTATTATGGTGATTCTGCAATCCATTCTGGAAACGGCCCTCGTCAACGCCGATCCATCGCTGGGCTTCGCGGAAAATTACTACGCCATGAAGAGATTCGAACTGCTGCAAAAATGCGCCAAGCCCGTACCTTCGAAGGCTGCACAGAAGCAGATGAAGAAAAGAGGAAAAGACGCTACGAATTGCAAAAGTATCGTATTCATCGTATAAATGCATTACAAATTTCCTCAGCATGAGAAATAAAATTTGTAATGCGGATTTAGCTTATGCGAAAGATTTGCAATGCAGGACTGCAATACGAGTACGATACTTTTGCACAGGATAGACGCTTCTAAAGACCAAAAATTCGACGCGCAAAAACTGTTCGAGGGGAAGTACCCGGGAGATACGGAGATTGACCTGGACTGCAGCTTATGCATTGCAAAAGATTCGCACTTGTAGAATTTGCATTTCAATATTTTCCAGAAGGTGGATGAAAAATGAAATTTGCATTGCTGATTTACATTTAGCAAGGAACAAGCCATATTATCTGTCATGCTGTACTGCCATCAGTACTACGAGTGCGATGCACTTTTGCCTTCGATACAGCAGCAAGGAGTACGAAGCGTTGCTAAGAGAGCCGGATTACTTCAACGAGAAGTTGAAAAAAAGGGACGACTTGAGGTTACTCGCAACCCGGGAGGCCGAGATCGACGGGTTGTATCCTGTGCAAAAGTATCGTACTCGCGTAGGCGTACTAGTATAAATCGCATTACAAATTAGCTCAGCATTACAAACCTAAATATAAATTTGTAATGCTGATTTACCTTAACAGCTAGATTTGTAATGCATACCTGCAATTTATTAGTACGAGTGCGATACTTTTGCACTGCATAGGTTGGGGTACGATACCATGCAAGACTCGTTGAAAGCGATCTTTTTAATTTCCGGGTTGCAGGTCCCGTTTGGCCGTTCCATTTTCATGTATGACGACGGGTCTACGACTTCTGTAAAGGAGGAACGCGTAATGAAGGCTGGATCGAACAAACGCCAGGGAAAGGAAACCGCGGCTATCAAGCGCACACTGATTACCCACATTTTCTATCAAATACAAATATGTCTAGGTCTGGAAGGCTCCAACTTGTGATGCTGACTTTGAATTCAGAAAAAAATCTGTATTGCATGACCAGCAAGCGGAGTCCAGTATGTGCTACGTGGAGAGGGCGTTTCTCATGCGGAATAAGCATCAGGAAGCCTTCTGAAAATCTGTGATGCTTGGCCGTGCATTACAGGCGTCACGGGTCATGCAAGGGGCGGCTCTCCCCTACAAACATAGAAACGGCCATCGTCGGGGTTCCGGGTACATTTTGCACACCATGTACCTGGAGGGCGCAAGCCTCATACCATACCATACCATGCAAAATATGCATGACAAACCTGGCAGTCTTCCAGACGACCCAGACATATTTGCAATGAATATTTTCCCGATAACCCAGGGGGCCTTAGTCGATTCCGCCACGGCGTTTCATAATGTGAATGTCGTTGATATGGAAGCGTCAGAGTTGAAATCGACAAAGTTGAAATAACTTGTAATGCATAGAATGCGATACAAAAAGTGACTCTATTGCAGAGGACCCACGGGAGGCAGATTATAGTCCTGGCAAGGGTCAAAAGTTGGACTGCTAACTAGCATGACAGAAGGCAGCTCTTTTGCCCTAAACCGCATGACAGACTCGCTTCCAGGACAGGGAAAATTTGTCATGCACCGACTACACACTGTAGGTCTAACTGGTAGCCGTTTTATGCATGACAAACTATTTCAACTTTGACGATTTCAAACCTGACGCATCCAGAGTTGAGTTTATGACCGGTGGGTCCGGTGAAGAGTACTTCCGGCCGATCCCGACACCTGGGACCTTGGAGTTCGATCGATTGCCGGAGGAACTGAAGCACCGGTATAAATCAGAGATCGTCAAGTTGGTCGAGATATGAAATGCAAAAGCATTGTACTAGCATGAATTGCATCACAAATTGACTTAGCATTACAGATTGAATTTGTGATGCGGATTTGCCTTAAGAAAAAGATTTGTCATGCATAAACGCAATTAGTACGAGCGCGATACTTTTGCAATGCATACGAGAAGAGCAAGCGGGGAGAGAAGCTGTATTTCGACGACCCGAGGACCGCGGCGGGCTATTCCTATTCTCGCTTCCACAAGGATCTAGCGGAGCAGTATGCTGAGGAACATCAAGATGTTGGAAAAAAATCAGCAGCTGTCGGAACAACCGGTTCGACAGGAGCGGGGGTTGCTGGTAGTAGCAGTGGGCGCACTGGAAGTGGAAGCTGCAGCAGCGCTTCTAGCGGCCAACATCAGCATGTCCCGCGCGTTGTCCCGCCGCCTCCGCCGAAAACGCGGGGGAAGGCGATTTCCCTTGCGAACTCTGTGGAGGTGCTTCAAACCACGAGTTCTGCAGCTACAGCTTGTGCTGCAGCTGCGTCTAGTGCTGCAGCTGCTGCTTGTGCAGCGTCTAGTGCTGCAGCTGCTGCGGCCGCCACGTCCGCGAATCGTTCTTTGGAGGAGATTTCACGTGAATGCGGCCACTTGATCCAGCAAGCTAACCAGCTGATTGCAGAGAAGGCGGAGCCTTGCGTGAGCAAGAACCTGGCGCCGGGGCGGACATCATCTGCAGCAGAGAACAAGCCGCGACCGCCCTTGCCCCCGTGCATTGCCGCGCCGAAGCCGCCTCCGAAGGTCCTCGTGGAGCCTTCTTTCTTCCAAGCTGGACAAGAACAGTCTTTCGATGGAACAAGTGGAAGAGCTGTAGTCCCAACCGCACCGGACGGTCCGCAAAGTTGTACTTCTACCCAGTTTTCTTACTACCCCAGCGCGAGGACATCATCAGACCACCAGCTGTGCGTCGACCCGCCGTATCCAGGCGGTTTTCTTGCGAATGACAGCATTCATTTTCAACAGTTTGGAGACGTCAGCATCTTCACACCAGGCAATAGAACGAGTGCTAGTGCTGGGAAAACTTCATGGGCACAGATGGGTGAGGACAACGACATGGCAACTGTTGTACCTCGTGGTCCCACACAAGGCGCAGCTGCTGCAGCCTCTTCGTCCGAAGGTGATGTTATTTCGGTCGTAAGCACCAGCCCGGATGAACCTGAGGAATCCAGCGCGGACGCAGCGCAGCGGGATCTGCACGAGAGAGCCATGGAAGCATTGCAGTACTTCCTGAGCAACGGAAACGGTGAGGACAAAAACTCGCCCTGCCCAGAAGTACAAGTAGACCAAAGTAGAACCACCGGTACTACTCCCTCCTATCCGTATCCGATGCAAATGAAACCTCCCACCGCTTCCTCCGCCGAGAATCAGGCCAAGAGCGAGAATATCCTGTGCAAAAGTATCATACTCGTAGTAATTGCAGGTATGCATGACAGATTTCCTTTCCAAGGTGAAACAGCATGATAAACTCAATTTTTCATGCTGAGAAAATTTGTAATGCAATTTATGCTAGTACGATGCTTTTGCAATGCATAGAGAAAGCGTTTCTGGAAGAGTTCTCCAACAAGACGGCGAAAATTATGGAAGCGTCAGGTTTGAAATCGTGAAAGTTGAAATAATTTGTAATGCATAAAATGCATGACCCGAGGTACGTGTGTTGCAGAGCAGGCAAGTGAGGCCGATTGTAGGCCTGTTTGGGGTTACAGCTCGAGCTGCTAAAGTAGCATGAGAAAATCACTCTTCTTTGCCGAAACAGCATGACAAACTGGATTTAGGGACCACCGAAATTTGTCATGCGCCACTTGGAATCTGGGTTCCAACTAGCATCCATTTTATGCATGACAAATTATTTCAACTTTGTCGATTTCAACTCTGACACATCCATAAAAATTCGGAACAAGTTCGAGAACCTGAAAGCCGAAACGGTCCCGGAGCAGGAGGCGTTTCTGGAATTGATCAAAGGCTTCCACGACATCCAGAAAGTGCTCGACTCTGCCGACGCGGCAAACGCCGTGGGGGAAGTGAAGAGAGGCATTGGGTTATTACAATGAAAAATGCACCCACGACCCCAGAACTCTGCATCAGAAAGATTCATACTCCTTGCATGTGTAACAGTTGAAACGGAGCCCCCGGAAAGTCCGGGGCCCTCCGTACAAACCGGCACCTGCATAAAATTTATGCTATTGGAAAACAACGACTTTGTGCATTTTTTATACAAATGGAGGTTTTGCAGGGGTGCCCATTCACACCGTACTGGGTTACCGATTACACAGCACGGGCCCGGACGAATCAGGTCAGCCCGTTTGAAACAGGTCAGCCCGTTTCGCCCAGGGCCCAAAACAACACAAAAGAAGCTCGGCAGCCAGGTGCGCTTCGCGCTGCCACGGCGCCCGTCAAATTGAAAGACCGCGCAAGCAGCTCGGCTACGCGCCACAGCATCAGCCCCATTGATTCGCGAAAAGTGGCATATAACTCGTCCGTCGGTTCGTCGAGCGAACCACTGTCAGAGCGCCGCTACGGTGCCAACCGTACAACCGCCAACAGAAACATGATAAAGCCGGCCCTTCGTTCCGCATAGTCGCTACTGCCTCATCGCGCGCGCGCGCGCTATGTCGCCAGCTCGCCGCCCGCCTATCGTCTCCCGTGTCGTGTCGGCCGACAGGGCGCGGGCGCGCGCGGCTGCGGCACATGACAGGCGCGGGCTCTCGTCGCTCCGTCTGCCGCACCTTTCTACTTTTTTCGGTACGGAGGTGCCGATTTTCACACCGGGTTTTTGTATGTTTTCTACATTTCCCCGTGTGTTTTTTGTAGAAATCATACTTTTCTTCCATACATATTACTCTTGGAGGTGCCCGATTGTCCAGGGGTACCGGTTTGATCAGTTTTACATGCATGACAAAAAGTTTTCATTTGGAAACTTCGCATAACAAATTATTGCAACTTTGGGGGTCGGTGGGGGCATTTTTCACGGTGATATGGGTTCACGAAAAGCTGCTTGGACCGGGCCTGGTCCATTTTGCAGGAGTTTGTATTCTGTGCAAAAGTATCGTACTCGTACCAATCGCAGTCATGCAAGACAAATTTCTTTTTTAAGCTCAATCAGCATGAGAAATTCCATTTGTCATGCTGAGCTAATTTGTATTGCAATCCTACGAGTACGATACTTTTGCACTGCATAGTTTGGAATGCATGTCGACGAAGAGAGGTTGAATGCGAGTTACGAGAGACTGTTCGGGGATGCCGACGCAACGCCGGAAATGTATGAACTGCAAAAGCATCGTACTAGTACAAATTGCATTACAAATTTTCTCAGCATGACAAATGCAATTTGTAATGCTGTTTTACCTTAGGAAGAAGATTTGTCATGCATATTTTGAAATTAGTACGAGTGCGATACTTTTGCACAGCATAAAATGGTGAAAAAAGCCATGGAGGAAAGAATGAAAACGCTGCAGGAACAGCGTGATAGAAGTACTACAGCTATGCGCGATAAAGTCGGTGACCACGGGAAAAATAAGGAGAGTGCTTCTAGTAGTAGTGGCCATCAAGAAACTCCAGCTCCTGCTAGAGCAGCGTATTCTTCTGTCTCAGCCTCTTCCCCTTCTTCTAGCAGCAGTGGGGTATTGTCCGGCTTCGGTCCTTTGCCCGACTCCACGGCAGACTTGCTGCCCATCGGGCCTTTTGCGGTTGTGCAGCAGGAGATGGACTCGGACTTGCGAAATGCAAATGCAGCAGGACGAGAAGAACAAGAACATGCCACACTATCTGGAGCAGGAGGACAAAAACAACCAACGCGCACGGTGGAAATGACGGAAGCGGATTTTGTAAAATTTGTCGCGGAAGCGAAGAAATCTGCGGCTGGGCTCAACATAACGGAGACGGATTTACTGGGAGCAGGAGAACAAGCCGGGGGGATGAAGGGAAGTACATGCGGAAAGGAAGAAAGCCAAATCAGGGAGTTCGCAGCGGCCATGCAGAAATGGTGTGAGGAAAGTGAAAAAAGGATAGAAGCGAACTGCGGAAAATCCTCGTCATCTGGAGCTGCGGGTGGTGCAGCAGTGCAGGGCAACAATGCCTTTTCAACGCCACTCTGTGGAGGTTCCGCTGGCGTCAAGGCGTTCGGCTATCCGGCGCCGGCTTCTAGTGATGCAGGAGTAGAGCAGGCGCAGCAGCTGCAGGAGCTGGTGCAGCAGTTTGCTTACGGAACAGGTGCAGCAGCTGCAGGAGCAGCTGCCGCAGGACCAAAATCGAAAGCGAAGGGAGAGGTGTCGTTGCAAAAAACTCTCGCCAAAACGAAGGCCCCGCCTCCTTCAAAGCCAGCACCCAAAACTTCCGCTTCGTCTAGTAGTAACCCGAAGGGGGCCACAGCAGCAGGAGCTCCTGCTGCTGCAAAGGGTAAAACCAAGCAGAAAACCCAGGAGCAAACTCTCGAGGAGAGTAAAAAGGCGGACCACCAGCTCCGGAAGCAAATCGCCCAGTCGGTGAGAAACACGATTGACTTGCACCTTGCTGACCCAAACACTTCACCGGAGGAATTGCAAAGGTTGAAACGACTTCAGGACAAAATCATCCCGACGTGTGACTTGATTGTGCGGTCGAAGGCCGAGATCAAAAACCTTCCGCGGGACCAGGTGTTGCAAATCCAAGAGATGCAACGGGAATTCAAAGCGATGGAGGCGGAAGTAGATAAGCGCACGGACGCCGCGCAGCGGGAAAAAGCCGCGCAATTGATCGAGCAAGCGGCGAGCAAGATTCAGGGGGCGTTAACCCAGGGCGAGGAAATGAAGAAAAAAGCAACGATGGCCGTGAAGGCACAAATGCTGGAGCATTTGAATGCTGCATCAAAGGGAACATCATCAAGGGGAGCTCCTACAGGCGAAGAAGAAGTAGATGCTCATGCTGCTGTTATCAAGGGCGGGAGGATGTCGAAAAAGAAGAAAAAACAGATGAGAGAGGAGCAAGACGCGGAGCAGCAGCGCGATGATATCCGTGGTCGCGACAACATGCTAGCCACCGAGGAGGGTAGGGCATTCAAAAATAGAGTCGAGCTGAACGACGGTGGTAATCCGTTGTGTCATGGAAGTAAAGATGAGTTCCCCGAGGTGATCGACTGCAGTGATGATGACGACGAAGCAAAGTTGGAAAAGTTCTACAACGATCAAGCTGAAGCTGTGACGCATGACATGGTCGCAATGGCAAATGCCTCGAAAGCCATGGACTATGTGCTGGGCAGGTGTGGTGACCTTTTGGACCGTCACGTTGAAGACCCGCAGCTGCGCCGCGAACTGCAGCTCCGCCGCGAGCAGCAGTTCCCTGGAAACAACAAAATTGCGAGCATGTTCGACGAATCGGACTATGTTGAGGATGCGTGGGCTGTGGACAAAAGGACAAGCAACGCCGGAATGGTAGTAGATCACCAGGAGACGCCATCAGCTGAGACAACCGCGAATTATCTCGACGAAGAAGAAGCTCCTGGGTTGCCGTCTTCAGCCTCAAAGCCGAAGAGGAACAAGAAAAAGTCCACGACCGCCACCAAGTCGAAACCCACTTCCGCGCTAGCGAAGTTGCAGAAGGAGTTGCAACAAAATGTGAAGAATTCGGAGGCTTATCAGAAGGAGAAGGAGGAACAGGAGAAAAAGCGGAGACTAGAGCTGGAAAAGGAAGCCGCAGAACAGGGGGAGATATCCTGTGCAACAGTTGTATCGTGCTACTCTTTGGATTTGCACATGCAATCTTGCATGAGAGATTGAGATGTTTTCTGCTGATTCTGCATGGCAAATTCCATTTCCCGCCTTCGAGCAAAAAAATTTGTGATGCAAGTACTACTAGCGCGATACTACTTGTTTTGCAATGCATAGGAGAGAAGGCGTCTCGCGGAGGAGTACAAGGTGCAACAGGAGGAAAAGATCAAGTATCACAAGGAAAAATCCCCCCTCCCCATATCGAAAGGAAGTTTCTGATGCTGGACGTGCGCATACAAATCAGGTTTGTCTTGCAGTAGAGGACAGCAGGCTCCTGCCAAGCCTGAGTAGAGAGCCTTTGGACTAGGCGCTTAGCATGAGAAACGTCTATGCTGTAGGCCCAACAGCATCACGAACCACCTGCACAATGCGGCAGAGCCTGTGGAGTTGTCTTCTTGCAAGACAGACGTGATTTGTGGCCTCAAATCAGCAACACAGCATACCTTTTCGATATGGGGCGGGGGGATCTTTCCTCTCAATATCAAGGAAGAGCTCGCTTTGAAGCAAGAAAGGGAGCAAAAAGCGAGGGAGAGACAAGCCGAGAAGGAGAAGCAGAAAAAACAATTAGCGAAGCAACAGGCGCTGGCCAAGGCTGCGGACAAAAGAAACAGTAACGCAGGTGGGTTGATGGCCGCGAGTTTCGCGGATGTGGATCAGCTAGTACCAGACCACGCTTATTCAGACACGAGATCTGAGTTGAGCGCTAGCTGCAGTGCGGCGGACCAACAACTTCCGATCTCTCCATCTGGTGGAGCAGGAAATAAATCATCTTTACCGGCTTCCCCCGCCGCTGGTCCGAAAATATCCAAGGCTGTGGCGCAATCGCAATCCCCGTCGCATAATCTCCACTCCTCCGCGGCAAAACATTGTCCGTCCGTACGGACGACGCCGAAATCTGCGGGTGTCAGCGGGTCTGCATTGGTTGTAACTCCTGCTGGGCCCCCGCTGCAACAGCAGCTGCAGCAACACAGCGGTTGTAGTTCATCGTCCCAAAATCCCAACACCCCGTTCCCGAGTGGAGGTACCAGTCGGAATAAAAACACGTCAGGCGAGAGCACGACCGCGTCGAGCATGTCAGCTGGTGGGTCTAGCACCACGACTGCGGCCTGCAGCTCCGCTGTGGGGAGTGGTGCCAGCCCGACGTACAGTGCGTGGTCGATCGGAAATTCGCCGAAGGTCCAGGCAGAGTTGCAGCAGCAGGCTGGTGCCACTACTGGGGGCTCCTCCGGTACAAATCGTATGACAGGTAGCGCACCTCCTCGCGGGCCTCCGCCCCCTCCACCGAAACCTGCAAGTGGCGTCGCGGCCGGGGACGCAGCTGGGAAGATGAAACATCCGAAAGAGAAAGCTTTCGGTAGCTGCTCCGGCTCCGCTGGTGGTGAACAACAAGAACCAAAGGGCCCTGCTCTTTCTCATCAAGTTAGTACAACTCAATCAGGAGGCTCTAGTACAACTTCCTGTAGTGTATTCCAACCGCCACCTGGGTCGTTGGAGTCGCTAGAGTGTGTGGACCTTCACAGTCGTGGCAGTGACAACAAGAAAAAGGAACATGACGTCGTCGCACAGAAAGGGCGCAAAGCATCTAAACAGAAGTCGCAAGGAGCCCACCCGCAGCAGATACCTGCGCAAGACTACAAGGGCGCAGAGGCGACGTTTTTGCGGAGGATGGGCGTTGGAGGTACTTCTAAGGGCGCAGCAGGTACTACTTCTAGTTCTACGGCAGGCTCTTCAACAGGAGCATCGGGACCACCACAACCACTTGCAGGCCCACCTCCTGGGATCTTCACGGGCGGTGCTGCTGCTGGTGATGTAAGAACAACTTTTACGTCATCAGGTGAACATCAGACAGTGCAGAGCAAGCAGCCTCTAGTACAACCTGTCGGCCGTGTCAGTCCGTTGGAAAACCTCTCTCCTGACCTGCTGGCCGCCCTGCCGCCGACAGTTGGTGGACCTGGACATCCCGAAGGAGATGAGCTGCTAGTAGGCTTGGATTGTCAACATGTTGGTCCGCTCGACCACCTTGCAGTAGAAGAAGTAGAACTTCATCACCACCAGCAAGACAAGTGGTCTTCCGCCTGTGTGCTCGACGCGAACGATGCTGAAGTGACAGACCCCGAACTCGTCTCGCGGAACACGAGCAAATTTACCTCCCATATCCCACGAAAAAACTGTTTCACTGTGATGATTTTGCAATATCTGCATCACAAATTTGCTAAACATGACTCGGAAAACTTGCCATGCGCGCTTCCCAAGGGAAAACACGCTTCAAAATCCAATGTCTTGCAGGTGTAGCAAGACAAACACCTTGGTGCTTCGTTCTCTGCATCACAAGTTCACAGAGAAACAGTTCTTTCTTGCGATATCCCACAGCCGGACTCGAAGTACGAGCACGGCGCAGGAAGACCAGCCGGATTGCGAGCCGGAGCCGGGTCCGGATCCTCTTCTGATTATGGAACTGTCAGGATTGAAATTGACAAAGTTGAAAAATTTGTGATGCATTAAATGCATGACAAGCAGCACGTGTGTTGCAGAGCAGGCAAGTGAGGCCGATTGCAAGCCTGTTTGGGGTTAGAGCTCGAGCTGCTAAAGTAGCATGAGAAAATCAGGCTTCTTTGCCTAAACAGAATGACAAACTGGATTTAGGGATCGCCAAAATTTGTCATGCACCAATTGGAAACTGGGTTCCAACTGGCATCCATTTTATGCATGACAAACTATTTCAACTTTGTCGGTTTCAATCCTGACACACCCATACAGATGGAAGGCACAGTAGTTGTGCAGGGAAATCATCAGCAGGTTGGACCACAACAGCGCCACACGTCGATCAGTCCCCTTCTCGACCCGGTTATTCAACCTACCACCCCCGTCCACATGAGCAGCACCGCTGGGCCCATATCACCGACGAGCGAATTGTTTTCCCGAAAGGGGCTGTGCGGTCCGAGTTTGCTACTGGACCCGTTGAAGCTAGATGAACAGCCACCGGGCTTACCTACCCCGTCGCACTACCCACCTCCTGCACAGCAGGTCGTGGGCCCTCGTGCACGTTCGTCGTCTTCAACTTCATGCGCCGCTGGTACTATTAAAAACAGCACGACAATAGAGCAACCAGCATTGAGCTCGCAACTTTATTCCGCCCCCTCGCCCTACGCAGCTGCCCTCACGCCGAAGTCTCCGTTTGGCGACACGTTTTTTGCCTTCGAGCCATCGCCGCACGGTTCGGAAAAGTCAGGCTCGAGTCCGGACCTGGCAGGGATGAAAGACGGCTCTTCTGGTGCAGCAGTCGAGGAGTTAGTAATTCCGCCTAGTGTAGAGGACCTCATGGGGCCGCAAAACTTGCTTCTTGGAAGTGCTTTCACAGAAGATCATGTGCCGGCTTCATCAGGAGCAGAACAACATCAAAGTGGTCATCTTCAAGTAGACAGCTCTCATCTGCAAGAACTCGTCTCATCTTCACAAGACCCTCTGAATCTGAGTTACAACTTGGATTTCGGCGACGCGCTTTTCGATCCCGAGATGCTGGCGGAGGCAGAACAAGCGGATGAGCAGATATCGTGAGAAAAAAGTGTTACAGGTACACACTCTGACGCAAGGCAAGCAAGACTGACAACCTCTGTCATGCAGGAAATGCTTGCCAGCGTCACTTCATTTGTGTTTTCCCTTTAATATGGTCTGCGCATTACAAGTTTTTTGCTCCATGCAGAGCTAATTTGTCATGCTGAAATTCCAAGAAGTGTGTAACTGTACCTGTAGCACTTTTTTCCTGTGATAGCAGAGGTCTCTGGATCAGTTGCCAGGAAACTTCACCGGCTTGACGGGCAGTAGATTCTTAGCTGGAGTTACAGGACGGACGATGTTGAAGAACTCAGCTGAGAATAATGTTGCCTCGGTTGGTCTTGGTGTTTATGTTCCTGCAGAAGTCTCGGTCTCGCCAGAGACACGGCCGCCACCAGGGCCGCCTGCTACTGGGGCCCCCGACGTCGTGTCTCCATCTTCTGCTACTCCAGCAGTTATCACGACCGAATCCCTGTTGGACCGGGTCGGGCAAACGTTCCTGAAAGAAGCCGGCACGAGAAGCACTACGACTTTCAAAGTAGCCGGTGCTCCGACAACGTCGAAACAGCCTGGTGGTGCGGGACCAGCTGCCTATCAAATGTAAAAATGTCTGGGTCTGGAAGAATGCAACTTGTCATGCTAAATCTGAAGCATGCAAAAATCTGTGTTGCATGATTACCAAAAGTCGTCCAGTTTTGACCAAGTCGCGAGGGGGTTTCTCATGCAGGATAGGCATGAGAGAGATCGCACAAAATCTGTCATGCTAGGCCCTGCATTCCAGACCTCGTGGGTCATGAGAAAGCTGCATGACAAATCGCGCATTCTTCCAGACCCAGACATTTTTACATTTGATACTGCCGTTGCCGATACAAGAAACGCAACTTCCTTTACAGTCAAAGACCTCGCTATGGACAGAACCTCAGGCAGGTTGATGCCGGATTTTTTGAAAAAAGTGGAATATCAAATGCAAAAATGTCTGGGTCTGGTGGAAGAATTCATGTTTGTCATGCTTGTCTGGCATGACTGTTAAATCTGTCATGCACGTTACACAAGAGCTCCGTTTTTCTGTCATGCAGAAGCGCAGTTTGTCATGCAGAATAGGCAACACCTAGGAGCTCAGAAACTTGTCATGCTGAGCCAGCATCTGTAGCCTCATCATGAGATGCCACCCAGCATCACAAGTTTCCAGACCCAGACATTTTTACAGTTGATATGGAAGGGAACTTGACCAAAGACCCAGTTCCGGTTGGATTGATACCGCGAACAACCGGAGAAGAAGAAGATGAAGGAACAGCAGCTCTGCGTAGTTCCCCAGAGGCAGAGGATCTGGATCCTGCTGATGTGGATGTCGAGCACGGCAACGACAACGAGGAATTGCTGAAAAAGCTGCAAGATACGTTTTTCGAAAATCTTTCCTCCGGCCAGGATTTATTGCACAAGAACTCCCAGGAACAAGCGCAAGGGCAAGCGGATGACGGAAAAACCAGCTACATTCCCTGGTATGTTTACAACCCGGACCAGGTCTTTTCCTCCCAAGCCGAGCCCTACTACCAAACCCTGACCACGCGCTCCTATGGTCCGCTTTATCCCGACAAATACGAAGTCTCTAAGTGGGCGTGGGCGTATGCCAAGGGATTGATCGTCGACCGCCTTGTGTTGCTGTTTCAGCTGGTAGCGAACAGTTGTCCTGGGCCAGCTCCTGCTGTTCCCGGGAAGAGAACATCAAGGAACAAAGGAGCCGATAGAAGGAGCTCTCCTGCAGCTTATCGTGCAAGAAATAATGATGCTAGATCAGAACATCACGATGAAGAGCGGCAACAAGATGAAAGCGCCCGACTTTACGACCTCTTCAGCACCGCTCTCGAAACTGACGCACTCCCGGGGCAGGAATACAAACAGCACTACAAACTGCCCAAGGCAACGCGCTCGAAATTGCGGGAACAAATGGGCGGGGTAGAACCAGAAAGCAAGGATAAGGAAGTAGAGTCGTTCAACACTGGAGGTGGACAACATCAAGATGTTGAACAAGATGATCTCGAATCGCTCGGATTCGACCAAGCAAAGCAACGGCAATATTTGATCTACAAGAGGGTTATCCGTTTGATGAACCAATTTGCAACGGAAAAAGCAGCCTTTGCCCTGTGGGTCGCGCTCATGGCCTTCCGGATGACAACCTTGAGCCCCTGGAGCGAAACAGATAGCGAGGCAGCGGCCGCGACGGCTCCCTACGCGAACCCGAAAATAGGCACGGGTGCTGCGAATGTTGTTCCCAAGTGGAAGCAGAAGTTGCAACAAGAAAAAGAACAGATGACGACAGCTGGTGTTAGTACATCGAGCTTCTCTGCTTTCACGGAAACCAAAATTTCCGCTGAAGACTGGGCCTTTTTCGTCGCGAACGGCGGGTTTCTGTCCGGGGAAGGTGTCCTCGACCAGTATGAGGACGGTCACAGTCGACTGAACCAAACCGCGCTTGGATTGTTGGGCGGGCGAGGTGCTGGAATAGGAACAACTGGTGCCAGCACATCAAGCAGTTCCACCTCCAGAGGGGGTCTAGGTCTACGTCACGGCCAAAAAGAACATGAACAGCACGAACCATACCACCGCCCGAAAATCATCACGACCCTGAAAGCGAAGTGGAAGCAAGACGTTTTCAATGACAATTTGCTGAAAAAGGTTTGGTTCGCGCCCGCCCTGTCTGGTGGAAATAGGCAGAAGCACAGCAGGTTCGGCCTCTTGAGACGGCAGAGTACCTACCCGAAAGACGGGCGGAGACAAAGTTCGCAAAATCACCCCATGTTCAACGAGAGGGACCTGCAAAACGCGATCAAATTGCTGCGCAACTTCTTTGCCAGCCGCTCCAACGCTCTCTGTGCGTTCAGTAACGATTTGGCGAGCGTTTTGGTTTCTAGTACAACTTCGGGGCCAGCACCAGCAGGGTCTGGATCAACATCTCGAGGGTCTGGAGCCGGATCAGTACCTACAAGAACTGCTGCTGCTTCGGGATCGGATCCTCGTGAAGCGATTTTTGCTCCTCCCAAGAACGAAGACTATGCCAAAAATCATCCAGCTTCGTCTAGTACCGTTCCACCTCGCGCAGCCTATGTTTCTGAGCTGTTTCGCACGTTGGAAGAGAAGGGGCAGGCTGTGCCCATCAGTTCCTCGACTGGGATGGCCCAAGACGCCGCCGCTGCCTGTGCACTAGCGATCAAAGAGATAGTCGCTCCTACTGCTACTACTTTAGTAGACCTCCCACCGGGATTAGAAGAGGCTACTACGACGTGGTCTCCTGTCGAATCTGGCTACAAAGTCGCGCTGCCCTCTGGGTCGCTCGAAGAGGACGAAGACCCGGAAAAGTATGCGAATGTAAATTTCCTGTACATGTACAACAAAATGCATGACAAATTTCGCTACCTTACATCAGAGCCCAGCTTGTCATGCTGCACCAGGATTGAAGGCAAGTTTTGTCATGCAGAAACCACATTTGTACGTGTACGGGAAATTTACTGTGGATAAAAAGCTTCTGGACAGTTTGAACGACGAAATCTTTGGGCCCTCGCCGACGCTTACCAAATGTAAAAATGTCTGGGTCTGGAAGAATGCAACTTGTAATGCGTATTTCAGAACACAGAAAAGTCTCTCATGCATACGTAGCGAAAGCTCCCACTTTTTGCCAGCAAAATAGGGGACTTGTCATGCGGATTCGGCATTGCGGAAGGTTCTCGAAACCTGTGATGCTAGAGCTTCCATGCCAGGCCTTCTGTGTCATGCAAAAACAGCATGACTCTTCCAGACCCAGACATTTTTACATTTGATAACGCTGCAGCGAGATGAAAAAATATCGTTGCCCCCCGGGCTAGAGGAACTGGGACCGATGGAAGGGTTTGGGTTTGCGCAACCGACGCAAGGAGAAGCAACAAGTGCACGTGGTGTTGCGCCAGCGGCACGACCAGCAGGTGCAGGAGGTGCAGAAGCTGGAGCTGCCTCATCGTCAACGTCCACGGCTTCACGAGGACGTGTCGATTCATCGATGAAAACAAAATCTTCTCCGGCACAACAAGCCACCTCGAAATTATCCACGATGAACACGCAGGCGCCGGAGTTTGTTCCCAGGGACCTCCAGAGAGGTGGACCGCAGGGCGCAGGCACCGTCGGTGGTCGAGATGGTGGAACAATAAATGCTGGCGTAGCTGCTTCATCTACTACTTCTGCTGCATCTCCTGGTGCGAACCATCATGGGGGCGGTACAGGAGCGAATTACAACTTCAATGTGAACGTCAACAACTTCTTTTTTCCCCAGCAGCACCAGCATCCGCAACAGGCCGGTGCTGTCGATTTAGGTGATGGCAGTAGTAGTTCTCCAATTGAAAGTGGGATGATGCAGTTCCCGTTTATGAATATGAATATGCCCGGCGGTGGTGGACCAGCAGCAGCAGCTGCTATGGGTACTATGGGACCTCCAGGCGCACCGCAGCTGCACCAGATGGGCGGAAACCCAGCAGGAGCCGTTTTCAACAGCATGAAGAACATCCAAAACTGCATGCAACTCCGCCAAGCGATGCAAGCAAGCATGATGGGCAATAATATGCAAGCCGCGTGGGCAGCCGCGGCGGCGGCTGCGGGGCATCAACACCGGTATAACCAGCACCAAGCTGTTGCACAGCAGATGATGCAGGCACAGAGCCTACAGCAGCAACAGTATCAAGTGTAAAAATGTCTGGGTCTGCAAGATTGCAACTTGTCATGCTGTTTTTGGACTCTAAAAAATTCTGTATTGCATGACCAGCAAGAGGAGCGCCGATTGTGCTACACGGACAGGGCATTTCTCATGCGGAAGGTGCATCAGGAAGACCTCTAAATATCAGCGATGCTAGGTCATGCATTACAGGCATCTTGGGTCATGAGAAATATGCATGACAAATCTTGCATTCTTCCAGACCCAGACATTTTTACATTTGATAAACAGATGATGGCTGCGAAAGCTGCCGAGGCGGCCTGGTGGCAACAACAGTACCACCAGCATTGTGCTGGTGAGCAACAGCAGCTAGGACATATGGATCAGCATGCTGCATCGGGAGTTGTAGATCCAACTGGAGCATCAAGTTCTGGCGCTTCTGCACCATCATCTTCGACGCACCAGCAGCAGCAGGAGATTAGGATGCCAGGACTTCTGGCCGCCGGTGCTGCTGGACGCCGCGACAGAACTTCTACGGTAAACTACCCGATGAAAAAATCTTCCACGACAGCACCTCCGACCGAGCCGTACAACTCCCCTGCCGATTTTAAGGATTTTCCCGAGCACGTACAAAGCCAGCTCTTGCAAGCCGCAGAAAGGCAAACTGCAGTGCAAGAGGCAGAGCAAAACGCAGGGCAGTTGGTGGACAAGGCAGAAAGGGCTGCTGCTGCTGCTGCTGCATCTTCTTCTTCCGCAGGACCGGGGGCAAGAGGAACGCCGGCCAGCACAGGAGGGAGTACTACTAGAACTGCCGCCATCCCACTTAGTCTTCACGACCAAGAACTGGAGGAGCAACGTGTAATGGATGTTGACCACCCAGGAGGAGAGTTGCACGTCGCGACATCCAGCGCACACACACAAAGACAAAGGATGAATCTTTTTCGCGGGCCGCCTCAGGCAGCGCACCCGTGGAAGCCATTTATCAAAAAACCTGGAGCAGCGGGCGGAGCAGGAGGAGGCTCTGGCTCTGCCAGCAGTGGTGCTGCTGGAAATAAGTACAGGAAAGACCATAGAAAATGAGAATCATATCGTGAGAAGCGCAAGCTTTAAAAGTGCAACTGAAGAAGTAGGCCGCTTCTAGCTCTGCATGAACACGATGATGTCGGTATTTTTTGTGCTGTCAAGTTTTGTTGCATTTGCATCTCTTCGCTTCTTCCACCTGATATTGTCCTCTCTGAACTGAAAAATAATTTATCGGGCAAGATTAGTGAGCACGTACACGTAGACGTAGAAGACCTCCTCATTTTCACAAATAAATTCGAGGTAGATACAACCCGGGTTTTTTCAAAATCCGGGGTACACGTAAAGGCGTTTAATATTTTTCCATCAAACAAGAAGAACTACCGAGAATACAGCTTTAAGTTTTGTCTAAGCTCGCTTTCTTTTATAACTTGAATCCAGGGCGACGGGTGGCCAGTTTGTTGTAGCAATAAAATGATGTTGCGTAATATGCGCTCCGCCCTAGCGCTAGCCTAACAAGAGACCAAAAAACCTTTTACGAAATAAATGAAAAGCAGCACACCTGCACGTGCTATGTAAGTATTTGCTTTTTTGACGATCATTTGAATTTCTCGATAGGGATCGAGTACTGGATACAGCACTCCGATGCATTTTGATTTTTTTTTCTTTTGCACTAATCAGACTTAGGGATACAGTCAGACAGGGGGCAACATATATTGCATTTTCTACTACCGTGCACGACAAGCAAGCGAATACGTGCAACGAGAAGCATAGCACCCTTGATGCGAAATATTTCACTACAACAAAGGGCCCACGTTGCGGACCCCGGCATAAAGAGAAGACGCTCGACTTTATTGTAGAAAACTAGTACAACTTCGCCCTTTGGTCTTGCTTCCTCTGAGAAGTATTAAAACGGAACTATAATCCAGATCTTAATTTTTTTGTAGATACAACAAACGGCGCTTCATGCACAAGCCCTAGCGCAACAACTTCTTTTGAGAATATAGATTTCTTCTGCGACAGCTCGCAAGTGCATGGTTGTGGAATGCAATGCTCCTTATTTCTTGCAGTCGTATGAATTATATGAAAATAAATACAAATACTCAGTGTTGAGAACAAAGAGAAAGGCCATCAGAGATTGAAATGGTTCTCTGCAAAAATGTTGAAATGAACAAAGAGCTGCAAGAATTTCTTTAAGTTTTCGGGAACGACTAAAATGCAAAAATGATTTCTTTTTTCTCACAAATGTTCTTGACTACGCTCTTGATGAGCAAGCAGTTTATCGGAAAAATGGAGAAAGCCGGCCTCTGTTGCCACTTCCTGTCGTGGTACGACATGGAGTCGAAATTTGAAAAAGTTTTTCTCTTTCAAATTTTCCTAAATCGTGTTCCTGAACTACAAGGTCATAAGGTGTTGCTCTTGCTTTTCGTACACACATGAAATCGTTCAAGTAGATTTTTTAGACAGCACTGTGTCGTACTAGTATCATGAAAGAAGTCCTTACTATGAGAGCGCCAGGAGCATCGTGCGATCATATTATAGTTCGTGGACATGATTGGCAAAAATTCACTCCAAAATTTTCACATCAAAATTAAAATTTAGTTTCGGCCACGGGCACCACAAATCGAATTCAAATTTGAGAACTTGAGGAGCCGCAAACCGCCTGTGCGTACAAGAACTTTGCAACTTGCACTTTTCCATCAGAGACGTTCTTCTTTTCACAAAAAAAAAATCACGCATTCATACAAACTACGAAGCTTCAGTCCTCGAGAAACGATTCAAAGTTTTGCACGAAAAAGGGTAGAAGACCCCCCAAACTTGTTTTCCCCCGATAATATCCAATATCGGATCTAAAATTTTATTGAGTTCCTTATCCTTTGAATGTTCCATACAAAGAAAAAGGTTTATTCCAACTTTCTAGCACGACGTTTCTCAGCATCTGCAACTGCATCATCTGAGTTGTACTAGAAGAGAGGGTGCATTTAACATTTCTTTCGCTTTGAGTTTCATTTTCCATTTCCCGTTCTTTCGCAGCGATGAAATGATTCCACCAGCAATAGCACACGATTTTTCTGAACTTTCCCAATTTTTTCTCAACCTGACGACATCGATAGTCAGAACAAATTTCATCCTGACAGCACGAAAATCTAAATCTTCTAGGAGCAGTACAGCAGGTTTCTGTGCGACCACAACTATCGAGCGACCGATGGTCCACCTCTGAGTCGGCGATTAAATCTTATCTCGTCGCCGCCCGGGTTCATCTTTGTTTTATTTTCGTTGAAGAACAAGATGAACAACGACCAACCTATTATTTCCTTTTAAAGTTTCATATATTGCCTTGTTCCTATTTGTATTTCCTGAACGTCCGACGTCTGAAATTTCTAGTTTCCAATTCTAGTTTCCAAAAATGTCAAGTTTTATTCCCACCATGTTCGGAGGTCTCGGCGAGGTGGATATGCATATGGACAACAACCTATCCAACAAAAAAGTGTTAACGTTAACGGTTTTCACAGATGGCAGTCATTCATTACAAATTTTGCCTTCCAGCAATACAAATCTGCGCACCTTTTTTCATGCATCACTGCATCACAAATTCCGTTTAACGTTAACACTTTTTCTTGTGATGCAACCCTTACAATAACGACAGCACAACGGGTATTGGTGGAACAACTCCTGGTGCCAATAACATGATGACGAACAACGCGACTAGTTCTCCGACCGCGAAAATGGCCACGGGGATCATCACGCTCCTTGGAAAAGACATGGCGGTCTGCGAAACGGTGCACAATGAGAAGGACGACGAGTTCGGGCACACGAGTCTTTTCGGCCAGACAGCTTCGGAGGTGAAGGTGTACTTTCCGCAGGTATGCATTGCATGCAAAAGTATGATCTTCGTACTCGTTCCAATGCCAGTCTTGCATATACAGATCTAGTTTTGCACCTGAAACAGCATGACAAATGCCAGCTTTTCTGTATGGAATAATTTGTCATGCCATTCATATTGGTACGACGACGACTTCCTACGATGACGATATTTTTGCGATGCATAGCAGGGAAAGCTCGATCATTTCGTTCTCAAGCCCGGCGACCAACTCGCTTTCGAGCTCGACGAATACCAAGACCCAACGAGAAACGTCCCGGAATCCCAGGTGTGGGCTTTGAACCCAGTGTCCCTCGAGCATAAATTTTCTTCCGACATGAAAGGCCACGGCGCGAAAAGGGAACTCATCGAGCAGCAAGTCTTTCCCTTTCCGAAACATGTGGGGAAACTAGTCAGGTACAGCAAAGAACATACGAAACAGGGCGGGAACATATCCTGAGTAAAAATGTCCCCACACCAGAGTCAAGATGGGAAATCTGCTAGACAAATCAGCCAGCTTTGGTTGTTTCGCATGACAAATTTGTCCTTGTAGTGTAATCCTGTTTAGCTAGTTCCGAAGCATTACAGACCTAGCGCGTCATGCTGATTCTAGCATCACAAATTCCGAAACGCGGCGAGGAGATGGCTCGTATGGGGCTCCGCATGAGAGACTTTTTTGGCATGCAATTTTGCATGACAACTCTGAGATGGGGACGTTTTTACTCAGGATACAACATTCGCGGGAACTTCGGCAACGGGTTTATTGAGGCCAAGGACGCGGCGGACTGTGATATCTACATTCACCATTCGATCGTGTTAGAAACAATCCCGATGATGACCTTTGTCGCCTTCGACGTACATTACAACGCGCAAAACAAGCCGTATGGAAGCCTCAGAATCGAATAAATCAATAAAGTTGAAATAGTTTGTCATGCATAAAATGCAACGCAGAAAGTGCCTGTCTTGCAGACTAGGCAAGGGAGGCACATTGTAAGCCTGTTTCGGGGTAGAAATAGAGCTGCCAAAGCTGCATGAAAAAAGGCGTCTTCCTTACCCAAACAGCATTACAAACTGGATTTCGGCTCTACTCAAATTTGTAATGCGCGGCTTAGAAATTGGGCTTGCAACTGGTATCGATTTTATGCATTACAAGTTACTTCAACTTTGTCGATTTCAACTCTGACACATCCATAAGCCGCAAGCCAGCGCCCCGCTGTGGCAGTTGGTCGAGGATTTGCCGAGTTCGAAAACCGTGTGGGAACAGCAGCTACAGAACAACAATAAAGGCGGAAACAACAACATCAACTCTGGTGGCCTCATTACCGCTCCTTCCTCTGCGCAGAAGCCCGCCCTGATGCAGCGCTCTTCGTCCCTCCAGACAGCGACAATGACGCAGAACAATAAACTCGATAAAAATGATCAGCTGAATCTGTTGCAGAACATCACTTCTGTTTTAACCAACATCGTGACTGGGAATCAGTCCACGTCCGACGCCGGCGCGGCTCTGGCGCAACTCGGGCAAACCATCCAAGCGCCACAAACGCAGAGGGTTGGAGCAGGTATGGGGATGATGAGCAACAACGTGGGAACTACTACGCAGCGAATTCAACCACCAGGAGGGGTTAATACAGCGATGTTGACTTCGCAAAACAACAAAAGAGATCCAAACGAGAAGGAAACTTTTTTGAACCCAGCCCGGCACATCAAGGACGAGGCAAGGGAGTATTTGGAAAAAAATTTGGACAAAACGGTCCTGAAAGACATCCACATCGGCGTGATCGGCGATTTCACCCCCGACGGCGACCACACCATCATCCACGCGGCGGAGTGCAATGTCTCGACCGACCGCAGCCAAATCCCGCAAAACGGTATGTACTTCGTACCGAACTACGTTTTGGGGAAGTACGAGTTGAAACGGGGCACGATGATCGCCTTCCGGATTGAGTTGAGTAAGGAGGGACACCCGCTAATGCAGCACGCGGATTTCGTGAAATTCGGAACCGGGTTTGGGATTTGGGAGCTCACGACACCCTTCCGGGCGGAACAAGATGTAATTTTCGGAGATTACTTCGGAAAGTAGGAATGGGAAGAAGAAGTCATGGAAGTCATTGGAGGAACGCCGGTTCTCAAATCATCAATATCCGGTTGTCTGTGATCATTACAAGCTGCGATGCATTTTGAGAGGTTGATGGTTGTTAGGATCGAAAGTGTAGTGTTGTGTAAAAGTGTACTTCAACCATTTAACGTGTTAGCCAACTACACGCAAAACTCAGCGAAGTTGCAGTCTGTGCAGGCGTCACGCGCATTCGCATTTTTCGGTTATTATATATGATTTTATGGTGCCACAGAATTTCATGTAATCTCTAAACCGATATAACAACCAAATAAAGAACCGCGCACGATAAAAAAAGCTTCCACGATCTTCCTCTTCCTTTCCATACCACGATCGTGAATATGTCAACGGCTGGCAACGCGTTTGTCGAAACTAATGTGCTGAAGAAAGAGTACAAAAACGACGCCTACATTCACGACAAGATCATGGAATTGTGCCACCTGGGTCTGAACAATGTTATCTGCTTTCGCGTGCACATCTCCGGTTCTGGGAATCCCCAGGTTTCCGCCCCGGTGTGGCGGTTGTGCATCCCGGGCGGGCACAAGGGGGAAAACGACCCGGCGTTGCTGTTTCAGGTAAAGATTTGTGTTTCATCTGTTTGCGCTTTTCACCATTGCGATTTATCACTCTATGCTTAGGCAGCATGACAAATTATGTATGAAGCTGCAGCTCAGGAGCAATTCTTTGTCTTTTCCACAACAACAGCAAGCGCTGGCGGAGAAGAAAACCGGTCCGACGGTTTCCGCGGCCGCCGCCCAGCATCAAACCACCGCGACGATTCGATCGAGCAGCAAACTCCTGATCCAGCAGGTCTCGGAGGAGGAAAAGCAGCATGATGATGGGGAAAACCTGTGGGAGCTTCGGTCCCTGGACGAGAAGCACACCATGCGGGACATCGCCTTCCACAATTTTGAGTACGAAGGCTTCGTAAACAACATCAACAAGGTCGGGCATGTATCCTGTGCAAAAGTATCGTACTCGTAGTAATCGCAATCATGCATTACAAATTTCCATCCCAAAGCAAAATAGCATGAGAAATTCCATTCGTTATGCTGACCGAATTTGTAATGCGATTTCTACTAGTACAATGCTTTTGCAATGCATAGCATGGCTTCGCTCGCGCCCCCGGGTATTTCGTCGACGAAAAGAACCGGAACATTTTCCTCCACAAGGACATGGTAGAACGCGGGGAGATGAAGCCCAACATGCGGTTTATGCATTGCAAAAGTATCGCACTTAGTACGAGATTGCATGACAAATTTTCTCCGGTTGAAAAATGAATTTGTCATGCTAGAACAGTAGAAAATGAGTTTTGTCATGCATGGTTGCGATGCATTACCATTACTTTGAGTGCGAAGATGCTTTTGCATTTGATACGGTTTCGTTTCAAGCTGCATTTTAACAAGGAGGGGTTACCGCAGGCGAGCCAGCCGGTCTGGGTGTGCCTAACCGCGGAGGGGGCGGCGACGGGAGAGCAGGCGGACGGAAAGGGGGCTACAGCTTCTTCCACGGGAGGTGCGTTAAACGTGGTCCCGGTAGTGGGAGCCACAGCCGGAACAGCCATAATGGCGGGGCGGAACGGAGCAATCGGAGGTGCTCCGCGGCTAAACTTAGCAGCCACTGGCGGCTCGGTTGGAGGGCACCAGCAACCGCAACAGCCGCAGATAAACAATCGCAACCCCTTGTTTGGCACGTCCACCGCTCCTAATTTTAATCCTTCTGGTGGAGCAGCTGCAGGTACAACTTCTAAAAAGCTGATGCCATTGCCGGGTCGCCCTCCGGCGATGGGGCAGCAGCAGTATCAACTGTAAAAATGTCTGGGTCTGGAAGAATCCACCTTGTCATGCTGATTTTGGATTCTAAAAAAATCTGTATTGCAAGAGCAGCAAAGAGAGTCCAAATTTTGCAGCACGGAAAGAGCATTTGTCATGCGGAATAGGCTTCAGGAAGCCCTCTAAAAATCTGTGATGCTAGGGCATGCGTCACAGACTTGAGGAGTCATGCAAAATGTGCATGACAAACCTGGCAATCTTCCAGACCCAGACATTTTTACATTTGATAAGCAGTCGCAGGTGACTACAAAGGGAAATAACAATAACTTTTCTACAAAAGGCGGCGGGAAGGGTGGCAAGGGGAAGATATGACAGGAAGAAGTGTTAACGTGAAGGTTAACGGAATTTGTGATGCAGCAATGCATCTTCACGAAACGTATCAAAATTTGTCATGGATAGCATGCATATTGGGCTACATTTGTGATGCATGACTGCAATCTGTGAACACCGTTAACGTTAACACTTTTTCCTGTGATAGAAGAACAAGATCAACGAAGATTATAGGATGGACAGTTTTTTGCCCAAAAACCTGTTCGGAAATAGCAACCAGGCGAGCAGGCCGACTCCGTATTAGGAGGTGCATTTTTATTATGCAAGAAAAAAAGAAAAACTGTGTAAGTGTAACTCTGTAATGCAAAACATGCAACAGAGTTACACCTGTCATGCCACACAGCCATGAAGTCCTTTTTTCATGTGTATTTTCCCTTACAAGCCACACATGACAGGTTTTTTCTGTCATGTAGAGCAAATCTGTGATGCTGTCAGCCAAAGAAAGTTACACTAACACAGTTTTTTTCTTGGATATTTATGGCTCGCTAGAAGTGCGTTCTTCTTGTCTATGATCTCCAACGGTGTGTCGAACATCAAGAATAAAACGACAGCACACACTTTCGCATAAAAACCTTTCCTCCAAGTAGAATTTTCCTCGTGATATGTATGACCTCCAAGAAGCTGCTGTGCAAAAGTACTTGAAGTTGTTTTGTCCCTTGGGATGAACAACTTCTTCCCACCTGCTGCGCGGAATAAAAAGCTCTCGTTGTTCCTTTGTGCGACATCAATTAGGAAAACCACGAAGCTAGTGACACAGAAAGAACTAAAGAACGAAGATCTAGCTTTTAGTCCAGCCTAATATCAGCGTGAAGATCATTTTTATTTTTCTGGTGACTGATGATCCATTTAGGTTTAGCTTCAGCATCAACCAAAGCTGATGAACGCGGCCGTCGTCAGAAGAGTACCTCTAGTTCAGTACCTGTGCAACTTTTTCTTCAAGGATTGCTCTGTGTACGAGCAGTTCTGAAGAACAGATCCCTACTGGCATGTCAACATAGTAGTAGTACTTTGAGTGATCATGCCCTCATCCGCATGATTTTAAGGAGTATTATTTGTGGGACCACTACGAATTATTATGCTCCTGCGTCTCTCCTTGTACTACTTTCACAGCAAAATGCTCCATCTTCTCTTTGACATTGAAATCTTCCTTGCATAGTTTTTTAGGTCTGGATGAAACGAGAACTTACGACGTCTTATTCTTTCTCTTTCAGCACTTCAGAGCGGTAGCTCTCGTGCCTTATTGTTATTTCAGCATTTTTTTTTCCTACATTAACATTTCAAATTAAAGCCACATAGTCATGGCCATGCTGCGGTTCCAAAGCGAATCTGTTGAGTCTATCTCATCTTCCCGCAGCCCTACAAACCGACCTGGAGGTGCGAAGGTGAGGTTCTGCTTGGCGACAAAGACCATATCACATTTTCGCCTCGCAACCATTTTTGCGTTTCACTGTCTCTTGTGTAGTGTGCAGATGAAATTTTCTGTACTAGCGCTCGGGCTCGAGCTAAGGAAAGCGGTAGCTGCAACGCCTGCTGCCGGAGGTACTAGTCCAGCTCTACTCGTGCCGCACGAACACCATGTTGAGCATAGTACTCTGAGTTCCACAGCCACTGCTGCAGCTTCTGTGATTCAGCATCCTGCCGCGGCCGCTCGGAGGCCGGTGCCGGCAGCTTTGCAGCAGGCAGACCTGCAGCAGCCTCAACAACCAGAAATCAATCCAAGCGGCCCCGCTGGACAACAACTTGGCGGCTCGCCAAAATCCCCCGATGCCACACGGTCGGACTTAGCAGCTTGGGCGAGGAGGCATCAAACTACCGGAGGCGCAGCAGCAGGGTCTTTGCTGCTGAGCACGCAGTTGCACAGTCTGATGCCCGGTGGAGGTGGTGGGTCGCCGGCAGGGAGTCCGGTCGCGGCTGCACAGCCAGGAGTACTACAGGTACAGCACCAGTACAACCCACATCACGCACCAGGATATGTTGACTATGCATTACCTGCTCAAGAACATAATGGGCATGATGCAAATCCAAATGCATCTTCCCCAGAACAGGAGCAGAATTTCTACATGCAACAGCTCCAGCTGCGGCAGCAGTTGCAGCAGGAGCAGACGCAGTTGCGGATGTGGTTGCACCACCATCAGGTTACTAGTGCGCAAGCACAACAGCAGCAGCAGCAGCAGTACTATGCGCAATATTACCATCAACAGCAGATGATGCAGCATGCGCAAGCTGGTGGTCACACAGTTGGCCAGCAAATGGTTTGCCACGGAGGCCAACAGGCAAATGCCGTGGGAATAAACGCGGCAGTGTCCCCCGTAGTACAGGGTGGTGGTGGTAGTGTTCCACCTAATATCATGATGTCTCCTGCGCCGCCTCCTGCCAGTGCTGGCGCAACAACTACACCTGCGGTTGATCATGTTGGTGCGGCTGCTTCGAACTTGGCAAGCGCGGGCACGGGCGGCGGGGGTGTCTATCACGTCGACCAGCAGGTCGTTATGCAACGGCCCACCGAGCACGTATGGAGTGTGCGAGGTACGCTCGGTTGCCCTGTGATGCAAGTGGTGCATCAAACTACGGTTCCGGTTCTCACGAGTGGTGCAACAACGACTGGAGAGCAAATACCGCAACAGCAATCTTCCTCTGCCAGCAGTACAGAGCCTCGCCCTACTCAGCAGCAATTTGATCGGAATGTTGCGCACGCGCGAGAGCTTGCGTCTGCCACGAAAGCAAATCTGGGGACAACGAGTCCAAAAAGTTTGGGGCTAGTGTCAGACGGTTGTTCCGCCGTTCATGCATCATATGAAGCGGGGACACAGGAACTGCAATTTGGAAGTGCGTCTACCTCAGGAACTGATGCGCAATGCGCGGCTTCAGCGCCAGCGAAAGAGCAGCACGGTGCGTCTACCTCTGATGACCATACTCACCAAGAACAGCAGCAAACGACGGGCAGTGGTGGGAGTGACGCGGGCTTTTACAACACCTACAGTGGCTGTGGGCCGCAAGAACATGGCTACCTCTACCCTCACCCACCGTATCAAACCGGGACAGGAGAAGGGGAACAACAACAACAAGCACAGTGCCCACAGCAGCTACAGCTGCCGCCCCAGCACAACTTTATCCCTTCTGAGCACCAAGATCAATATCAAGGTCTTATTCATGCGCCCGGAAGAACCCACGATCCACCTGCGGCGCAGTTTTACAACTCTGGAGGAGGATTTGTTTGGGGCCAGCCCCAGCAGCCGTTGACCGAGGGCGGAGTGCCTTCCTATGAGAGTGCACATCTCCCCCTCCTCCTCGTTTGTTAGGCTTGAACAGCAATACAAAAGCCAGCACTCCTGAAGCCTGTGCATGACAAGTTCACCGGTCGTCAAAGGTAGTACTGTTTGGCCTTCCAAAATTTGTCATGCAAACAGTGCTACAGGGCAGCAAATGGATTTGCGGTTTTGCATAACAAATGAGGATGAGGGGGAGCTGTGCAATGTCATACTTCCATGGATGTTACCATGATTCCTTACTCGCCGGTAGCCAGTTATGGAGGCATCAGGATCGAAATCGACAAAGTTGAAATAATTTCTCATGCATAAATTGCAAGGCATGAAGTGCCTCTCTTGCAGGGATGGCAAGTGAGGCCGACTGGCAGCCTGTTTGCGGTCTGCGATAGAGCTGCTAAAGTAGCATGACAAAAGACGCCTTTTGTCCCTAAACAGCATGACAACTGGATTTAGACGGTGCCGAAATTTGTCATGCACCGCTTCGAAATTGGGCTTCCAACTGGTATCGATTTTATGCATGGCAAATTATTTTAACTTTGACGATTTCGATCCTGACACATCCATACCAGTCCGAGCACTGCGGAAGGTCCTCGCGCAGGCAGTACCAGTATTCATCCCGTAGTACAGCCCTTGTATGCGCCGTCGCCGGCTGGAGAAGCTTCGGCTTCAGGTAGGAAAAATCCTCAACAAGGGGGGCTGAGTCCTGCTCCTGGAGAAGTACTAGTAGACACAACTACCATGACAATCACTGCATCTCCCTCCAGTAACGCGATGATCACATCCCCCGTTGGAACAATTTTTCCCGAAACCCCATCGCCATCCAGAATGCACAATTTGAGCCAGGAGCCGGGTGTTTTTGCAGCAGCTCAGGATCATATTACAACTTCTAACCAGTTGTATCAGACGGCGGATGCGGACCTCCAAGCAGCTCTTATTTCTAGCATGAATCTGCAGCAAGAACCGCGGGAAATGTTGCCGGCTGAACAAATGGCGCATCAGTCCAACTACCATAATTCCGAAGACCATAGTAGCAGAACTGACGCAGGGTCAGGGACAGCTGCTGCAGCCGCAGTTGCGTCCTCTGCAAATAATTCCTTCGCGCGCCAGACTAGTGCATCTTCCGAAGTAGACCACCTCACTTGCTACATGTGGCAGGACTCATCAACATCTCCGAAGCCGGACCTCCAGAGCGCATTAGGTGGCCAGCAACAGCCGCAGGCTCAGGTCCTGCGCCCAGGGCAAGCCGTGAACGTGAGCTCTCATCGCGGTGCGGGGGTGCTGCCGGCGGTGGCCCAGCCGGAAGCAGTGGCAGTTCCTGCTGGAGGGGTACTATCGCAGCCGCACATAATTCCGGCGCAAGGCGGTGAGATGATGAATCATGGACAACATCAGCAAGAACTTCAATTTTTACAGCAGCAATTTCAGGGCGTTGGTGTTCTGCAGCAACCTCAATACTTTCCACTACCGCAACAGCAGTATAACCAACAGCCACAGCAGTACCAGCAGCAGTACCAAAAACCCGAACGACCTCCGCTGGTCAGCACGGCGCCGGACGGACTTCGTGTCATGTCTACGTCGGGCCACGATCCGGCTGCCACCGTCTATCATGTCGCTGCTGCACAAGCACAATTGCAAGCAGCAAACGTAGCTGCCGGACACCAGCAGCAAGACGGTCAACAGCCCCCTGCTTGTTCTTATCTTCCAGCGTACTACACAGGAGCTGATGGGGCAGCCCAAGCAGTAGCTCCGTATGCGATGCCGCAACAGCACTACCACCACCCCTGCATTAACCAAATGATGGTAATGAACCAAGCGACAGCACAGGCACAGCAGCAGCAGCAAATGCAAAATGTGCAGCAAATGCAGCTGCAAATGAACGCGCCTTACCCGCCTTTTGTGTATGATCCAAATCAAACACCCACTCCGGCGGAAGATGCGTTGGTGGCCGCGCAAGAGCATGCTGTGCAGGCACAAAAACCAGCACAGCAGCACCAGCACACGGCTGTGCCTGTTATGTCCGCATCTTCCGGAGATGGGGTCGAGCAGGTGCACCAGCACAATCGGGGACATCACTACCAACAACGCGACGTGCAAAGAGGCTCACCTAGTAGTACTGCGACCGCAGAAGCTCCTGTTGGAGAGCATAATAAAGGGCGTGGTTCTGATGTACAACAAGTTGCAAGAACTTTTTCTACACCAACACCGTCATCCCCGTCTACTCAACAACATTCTCAGCTGCTACCGCAGCCGAAGACGCCCCCGCCAGACCATCCCCCTTCTCCCGTGAATTTGCTTAGTGCGGGAGTGAAAGTTGACCTTGATCGGGAAGGAGGAAAAGAGCGCACTTCATCTACGAAAAAGACGTCGGAGCAGGTAGCAGCAGCGACAGCTGCGGCATCGTCGTACACGACAGCGACACATGGTGCACAGAGGAAGAAGGCTTCCACAGATACTACACACGCAGCGATTTTTCGCCCTAATGGAAGCGAGACAGCAGTTGTAGAAAATAACGCGAGCAGCGAATTGGAATTCGTCGCTTCCTCAGTAAGTAGCAGCTCCAGCCAGACAACTCAGCAAGTAGCAGCTCCAGGCAGACAGCGGGGCCTTGTACAGGGGCAAATGCGAACTGTGAATCATGATGCCGCCGCAGCAGGTACAGATCAGGACGCCGGTCATGGACAGGAGTTACGTCAGCCTCGTCACACGAACGAGTCTGATTTATTCGAGGAACAGAAGGCGTTGACAGTAGACCTCGAAATCGCTGACAATGAAGACGACACCTCATCTTCGCTGGAAATGAATCGAACTTTGTCGCAAGCTACCATCGCCTCCAGTTCCCAGCCGGTGTTGACGTCAGAGCAGGCGCAATCGCAAAACTTCTACTCCGCCTCGTCAGAAGTCACGAGCCGGGCGTCCGCAATCTCATCCACCTCCCCCCGTGGCGCAGCATCCTCATCGCAGAAAAGTAGAAAGAGCCGTAGAGGAGAAGGAGAAAAGGTGTACGATTCGCAAACCGAGACACGGTTACAGGCACGAAGTATCGGCTCCGGTCACGGGAGGCAGCACGAGCACGAAGGCGCGGGAAGTTCTGCGTCATCCAAAAATGCTCCTGTGCCTGCACCTGCTAAAGCGAAAGCCGCGGGTGTCGTTGATCACATGCGCCAGAATTTATATGTTCCCCCGCACGCAAGGTCTTCTGCTGGACCATCGAGCGTGGAAGTTGCTGATATTACATCAAGAAAGAGTACAGCTGCAGAAAAGAGCGAAACTACTCCTCTTGTTGCCAAGAAGAAGCAGAAGAAGTCCGGCGCAGGAAGTCGCAGTGTAGGTGATGGCGCCTCTTCGTCTGTCGCCTCTTCCTCGAATAGCGGCGCGGGGGCCCCCCGTACTGGTTTGTTTGCTGCTGCACCAGCCTCGTCAACCGCCCACTCGTCCGAGTACAACCACCAAGAATTAGTAGACTTAGTGCGCGAAGTGACCACTGGCACCTCTGCTGCTCCGCACGAAAGTGCGGTAGTGGGGCCGTCGCACTACCCGCACCATCACTATTACTATCAGCAGCAAGTGGCAGCGCAGGCCACAGGAGCTGGTCAGAACCCCTGGCATGCGTATAACAACCACCTGGCCCACCTTGCGGCGCAGGCGCAGCCGCACGGCTACAACCCGCAACTTCATGCAATAGAGCAAGGGACTTCTACTGGCAACATTCACGGCGTTTTTCACCACACCAACCATCAAAGTCCCGTCGTCGATCCCTGGACGGAGAGAAACCCTGCTCTGGCGGAGCAGGTCTTGTATCCCGAGCTGAAAAACGAAATGTTGGAGTACACGAAACACTGGTGTGTGGTTTTCCGTGCGGAAAATCGGCAACGGGGCCGGCCTCTCTGGACGATCCCGGACTTGCCGCGGTGGTTGAGTGGGGATACCAGCTCGCAGTGTCCGCAGGAACTCGCCAGAAACCCGCACCACGGGGTCAACCCGAACGGCTTCAACCCCGATGAGTGGGAGCTGCACATTCCGCCCCGGGACCTTGCGGATTCGCAGTGGTGGGTGCGGTTCCGCAGGCCGAGGGGAGGGGCTGGGCGAGGTCCGCTTCCGACTGCGTATGGACATCAGCACGTCGTCGGGCAGGAACAGTTACACGATCAGTATTTACGTTACCACCACGGAACCGCACTGGCTGCGCCAGAAGGCGTGCGCGCTCTGCAGCCTATGTTGCAAGCCACAACGGAAGTGGTCGTGGGGGACCCTGCAATTGAACTGTCGTGATTTTGGAAAGCGGTTGAATATGAATAAAAACGGGGCAGAGGCAGAGCAGCCTCTTCAACTTCTTGTAACTCACGAGATGAATACAAACACAAATGTAAAATCCGATAAAATAATTTCAACTTTTTCAATGTTCTTCGAAGCTCTGTAACTTCAAGCTGACTATCGATGCAGAATGTCCGCGGCGGAACGCAAAATGCTACAGTAGGAGAAGAACCCTTCTCTGCCATAATTATGCCAAAATGAAAATCCGAAAACCGATGAGAAAAAAGAAATTGCAAGAGAATAAAGCGAAATATGGAAAATCAAAATTATTGCAAGGGCAGCACCCAGAAGAAAATGATACTGTCGGAAACAGAACAGCATGAATTTCTCGCGCATGTTGAAGATCACACTCGCGAATGCCTCCATGAAGCCTGTGTTTTGCACCACCTGCGCTAACTATATGAAGTGAGATACTTACTTCTAGCGAAGATGCACAATTTTTACAGAAAGTCTGATGGATTCGACATCTCCAAGTTGGTTGGTGTATTCTGACTACTTCTTTGAATGCTGACGTTGTGATCTTCGGATTGGACGATTTCTATGAAATTGTGGTGATGGTGCACGAAAGCGCAAGCGCTACGAAAAATTTGTTCTCAATTTTTTACTCTCCACAACGATCATTGACTAACTTGAAAACTTTTATTTGATCACTTTAATCCGATTTCAATTTCCTGCAAATTTCCAGCGAGAGAAGAATAAGTTTGGCCGCTCTAGACATTTCCTCCAAGCGACATCAAATAGACGTAGAAGTCTTTCGAATTGGTTTAGTTTCACCTTTGTCTCTTCTATTCAGACATTTCCATGTGATTTCTATTTTCGTGCATTACTTGATCATCTTGAAATATCAGTGAGTGTGACACTCACGACGACTTGCACCGACCACTAAACTCCACCACCACGCAGCTCCCAAAATATGTCGACCCCCAACCCGTCCGACTTGTTCAAGAAGTTCGCCCCGAAACTGAACAAAAACAAGGCCAAAGCGGGGAACCGACCGGCGAATGCAAGAGGTGGATCCTCAGGCTCGGGTGCAGCATCCAATGCAACTGGATCTGGTCTTCGGGGGCAACAACATCATCTCCTCGGCGGGAACCAGCCAGGCGCCAAAATCGCCGGGTTGAAATCCAACAGTGCCTCTACCGCCGCGCAGAACGATGTCGAATCCTGGTTTGACGACGGCGCGCGGGAGCGCGATCGGCAGTTGTCGAAGGAAGCGGCGATACTGCAAAAGAAAAACATGATGAAGAACAAGCAAGAACTGGGGGGCGGGCTGCAGGGATACGGAAATAAAGCTAGTAGCGCCGCGAGAGTTTTACCAGGTGCTGCGTCCGCTTCTAAAGCAGCGACAAGTGCGACCACGGGGAGAAATGTGTTGAATGGAGCGGCGGGAATAAACAATGGCAAGAACAACAACGTGCGGGGAGTGCAGAACGGCACTACAACTCAGCGATCCGGCAGCAGTGCTGGGAATGCTGTGGCTCGTGCAGCGGGGAGCAGCGCTAGTGGATCCTCCGCTCCGAAGTCCTCTCGACCGCAGCAGTTGTTGGGTGCAGCTTCCTCGTTATGGAGGCGTCAGGATCGAAATCGACAAAGTTGAAGTAATTCGTGATGCATAAAACGGATACCAGTTGGCGCCTAGTTTCCAACTGGCGCATGACAAATTTGGGTAGAGCCGAAATCAAGTCTGTAATGCGGTTTGGGTAAGGAAGACGCCTTTTGTCATGCTACTCTAGCAGCTCTATTGCTATCCCTCAACAGGCTTACAGCCTCCCTCCCTTGCCTACTCTGCAAGACAGGAATTTTGTGGGTTGCATCTTATGCATGACAAACTATTTCAACTTTGACGATTTCGATCCTGGCGCATCCATACTCGTCTTCGCACAATCAAAGCAACGCTTTCGTTCAAAACCAGCAAAATAACAACACCTCCTTCAACCACGGCGATTTCCACCATAATTATTCCAACAACACCATGAGCAGCAAGCTCACCTCCCGCCCGTTGACGGAGATTTCCAAATACGAACTCGACGACCCGAACGCATTGTCTCGGCCGACGACCCTGCCCTTTCAGTTTCTCGACACAGATTACTTTGGCGGGGCGAAAAGCAGAGAATTCTTGCCGGATAGCGCGTGGGCGGGAGCTGGTGCAGTGGTGGGAGAGGAAGATGATATGGATGGCGACAATTATGCTCAGCTGGTACAACTACAAACCGCTTCCGCAGGAGGGGCGAAAAGCAACAAACCCAAGACTCTAAACGACACGATTTCGACCCACTTGAAGGAAAACGAGGACGAAGACGAGATGGAAACTGTGCCCTCGGAGTCCGATGAAATTCCCTTGCGGAAGGTACTGTGAGGAAAAATCCCCCCTCCACATATCGAAAAGGTATGTTCCTATAATTTGTGATGCTGATTTGTGGCCACAAGTCCTGTCTCTCTTGCAAGAAGGCAAATCTAAGGAACCCGCCGCCTTATGGAGGCGATTTGTAATGCTGTTTCACCTACATGGCAGGCCTCTGCTATGCTAAGCGCCTACAACAAAACACCCCTACGCAGGCTGAGGCTTTGCCTGTAGTGCCTCACTGCAGGACAGGGCTGATTTGTGTACACAAATCCAGCAGCAGAAGTTTCCGCTTCAATATGGGGAGGGGGGATTTTTCCTTTTGATAGAAGGAGAAAGAGAAGCAAAGGCTGAAGATAAAGCGAAAATCCTCGACGTCCAGTATAATCATGGACGTTGACGAGGAGGAGGATCCTGGTTCCGCAGAAGTTCTTCCCGAGTGGGCGACTGTCCAGGCGAAAACCCGACAAGAGTACTTGGAGATCAAGCGAAGTGTCCGAGCGCTCGCACACAACGGGATCGTGTTGTCCGTGCGGGAGGAAGACCACGCCACCATATGCATTGCAAAAGTATCGTACTAGTTCTAGTATGAATTGCAATACAAATTTCCTCAGCATGAGAAATAAATGCGGATTTTACTTGAGAAAGAAATTTGTAATGCATGAATGGGATTACTACATGCACCAGCACGATACTTTTGCACAGGATACACCACTGTTGCCGACAATGATTTGAACGAGTGGACACACATGGTCACTCCGATGAACATCCCGTTTGCTTCGTCCGCGTTTTACCAGCGCTACGCCAACACCCAGAACGACGTCGGGACCTTGTTTGTCTACGACGATGGCAGCGTGGAGCTGCAGACGCTCGACGGGATGCGGTTCGACGTGGACCTCGGGACCATTCGCGACCAGCACGACCTGTTCGCCAATGACCCGTATCCTGTGCAAAAGTATCGTACTCGTATGACTGCACTACAAATTTCCTCAGCATGACAAATAAAATTTGTGATGCGGATTGACGTTAAGAAAAAGCTTTGTAATGTATGATCGAAATACGAGTACGATGCTTTTGCAGTGCATAACCCGCATGCCGACGAAATGTACGAGTTGGGCGACATGAACCACGAACTTGTCGTGAAAACGAAAAACGACCTGCCGAAAGACCCGGAGACGCTGGCGCGGGAGGCGTTCGAGAAAGGGGAGGAGGTGGACGAAGAGGAAATGAAATTTTCGGAGGCCTTTGCGGAAATGTTGAAGGAGGTCAGGGAGGGGTTTAAGAAGAAATAATCATATACAATGTGAATGAGACAAAACTTATCGCACCAAAAAAATATATCATACTCATACCGGACCGAAAAAAGTCCAAAAAACGCATTTTTTTCAATTTTTGATTTTTCAAAAATCTTCGCGGTGTCCGGCAGAGTCAGGTACCTTGTTTTGTTTTGATGATGGAATGGCATGGATCTTGCATCTATCTATTTTGGCTGCTTGTAGTAGTTTAACTAGCTATTAGGAGGCGGTTAGGTGCCGCATATCCGGGAACGCTGCTGGCCACATCCACTCCGTCGGAATCGTCGCCTTCGGCCCCAGGTGGGGCCGAGGAGCATCATGACGAAGAGCAAGGTCTGGACAAGAGCAGCGGGAGCATCCGTGCCAGCCGCCTCCTTCTAGCTAGTTAAACTACTACAAGCAGCCAACTCATAGCGTAGCATATTTCTCATCCAAAAAAAATACTCCAGGTCTTACCTCCAAACCCCGCAAATTCGTCGCCGGAAAAAAAAAATCGCTGATGAAATACTTGAGTTTTTCGACAAAAATGTTGCGCTTTTTCCAAAAAAATGACAATTTTTCATGGTTGAATTCGCGTGAATATGAGTATGATATATTTTTTTCGTGCGATAAAACTAAACGCCCACTGTAAGCAGGAGCATATGCATCTTGCTGCAAAAAACGCGACCCCTGGCGCAACAAGGATTTTCCTCTTTTGTACACCGCGAAATAACCGCTGCCACAGCTATAAAACCTCGTCGAACTACCTCTGATATCCAAGCTGCCCACAGGGCGAATTTATTCCTCCTGCTCGTCTGACGACGGCGAGCCGGCGTCATGTGATGTTCATCATGTTGACAAGGAGCTTCTGCGACAATTGCCATTTACATTTTTCGGTATCTTCGTGTGCGCAACTTCTGTCCTAGCCGAGAATCGGTGTCGTGGCTTAGGTTAAATCATCTTTTCGAATTTGGTTAATCGTCACTTTAGCCCAAATTTTTGTTTAGTTGAGATTGAGCAGCGCTGTCGAATTCGGTACAATCACGTAAGTACTATCAGAGATTTTGGTACCATTGCTGCGTTCGCTGTCTCTCTCTTTTCTAAATGAATGTCGGAAGCATAAAGTATTTTTCCTATACAGCGTGTCGGTATCTTCAATACAGCTTGGCCTATGGTATGTAATTCAATTCGGTTTATTTTCGTTCGCTTTATTCGCGCTTCCTTTTGTGGAACATTTCGGAATTGAGTTTATCGTCGCCGTCGTGCCACCTACAAGGGTACGTCAACAATACAAACCTTCTCGTCGGTCATGATGGACTCTGTCTTCCACTTCCTCGATGTCGGTTTTTCAGTTTTTCGTCACTATTGCTTCGTGAACGTTACTAAAAGCACTTTTCGTACTACGTATTACCACCTCGTGACGTTCACAATTTTCTTTTTCGCTTATGTTGAAATGGCAGAAGGGATCGGTAGGTTTAAAATTTGAAAGAGCTTCGAGCTAAACTAACTACACAGGACTTGTTGCTGCTGGCAAAGATATCGATAGTACCTGAGTAGTAAAGATTTGTCTATTTGATTTGATATATGTGCCAACAACGAGCAACCCCACCCAGAAGCCTAAACAAAAAGTATCCGCCGTAGTTTTCAATCAGAGACGCTATTGACTTTTGAGGACCCAAGTGTTGCAAGAAGTACCTCTACGGATGTTGACTGCCGACTTCCACGTGGTCTGCGGTCTCTGCTAGTCTGGATCGTTCTACAACACGTCGGTGAAACTACATTCTGCGAGCAGTTCCAAAGTCGAAGATTTATCTTGCTGCCATCCTGGTCCGCTCCAAGTCACGTACCCTGCTGCAGTTGCGGCTGATAAGAAGTACACGAAGAGCTTCATAATTTCGCCGCTCATCGTCTCGTCGCTCTACGCCTGTTGTCGAAGGACCCGAGCTTGTTACCGAAGCACGCGACGTCGCCCAGCTGTTCTGAAAGAAAATCGGAATAAGCGTAAACCGCAGAGGACCCATACTAAGAGGTATACGCAGATGTTGGCAGTGGCGGTCGTTTTGTCGTTCGTGTCCGTGCTGCCTCCGGCTTCTTGTACCGGAAAAACAAAAAAGATTGCAAATAAAGTGACAACCACCTCAGCAAGTGACGATTCTGATGATGATCCAAATCGTTCCCTTCGCGACGCCCTAGGAAAGGGAAAGATGGGGGACGCGGATAAGGCGCTTAAGAGCGCAATCAAAAAAGACGGAAAAACTTTTCTCGAGACGCACGCGCGCCCAGCCCTTGAGTCGATGGCGACGAAGGTCGGAGAAACGCTAGACACGCTCATAGAGCAAGTATCAGAAGCAGGCACCTCAGCAGGCGCCCGCCCACTTTATGAGCCGATGCACACGTATTGGTACGATGTTAAGAAGCCTGAGGACGTAAACAACGACCTGAACAAACTGCGGGAAATCGGAACCAGTCTTGCCCTAAATCATCTCAAACAAGAACCACGCGGCCGCGCCGATGAAGACACATCATTTTCTGGTCTGTCCGCTTTTGTGACGGCCGCGCCACCTGGTCCTTTGCGTGTTTCTCTTGCAATCGGTGCAGGTCTGCCCGACCTCGTGAGAAAATTGCAGGATGGTCCTCTGCGTGATGCTCTTGATTCCGCGGTGCGGTCCAAGTCCAGCTCCTTCCTTTCCCGTCGGATGGCCCCGAAGCACGCTCGACAACAACGGCTGGTTATGGCGTAAAGGCTCCCTCGCCCGCTATACAATACATCCCTATTTGTTCTTCATTTCTCAAAAGAGAGCTCGCTGTTGTTCGATCCCCGTACTACGTCTATATCGTTTTTACTTTTACAACTAGCAGCTAATGACCACATGACATAAGGAATCATCTCTCACCGCTTTTTTTTTTACACTTTCTTGACTTGGATCGTTTTTCTCATGTTGATCGTTTTCCGCTATCTTGGTCAATCATCTTCCTTTCAGGTTTTTCTTCGAAAGATCACTAGACCACCCGGTAAATAAGTAGTCGCTAGTACCGGGTCAAAGTACTTGACGTTTTCAACATTTACACTTTCACCCATTTTGGCATCTTAATTTTTTTCTCTGTTCCAGCTCTTGATGGATATAATTGGGCGGAGATAATGTTGAATGAAGTCAAGACCAACAATTTACGTTCGAATCATATAGGTAGAATTCAAACTCATCCGGCAGGAGCGACATCTATTCCGCGTGATTGGGCAAATAGCACTGTTCTTCTTCGCAGCTTTAGGAGCTTTGTCTGATCCATGTGTCTGTTTAGTTTTCTTTGATGTGTCGGCTCAAGAATCATGGCATGTGCCAGTCCATAGCCCTGGCCGCCTTTGAGTTCGATGCGGAAGAACCCCTTGACATATCGCGCGTGATTTTTCTTGCAGTTTCGGTACCAGCACACGAGGCTCATGATCTGCTGCATCAAAGCAGAGGCTACTAGTACTGCTCGAGGGCTCAATCTCTGAAAGGTTTCGGCTTTGTTGATGAAGATGAAAATGGATCTTCTGTTGCAAAATGCACGACGAGTTCTCTAAAACGAGGATCTCGTTGATGATCACAAATTTGGATCGAACACCCCCTGGGAGAAATTTTGATCTGTTCGGCGATGGGCGTAGTATTGTTCGAGGAAAACTACATGACAATTGACTCATTTATTTCTGACCATTCTCAGCCCGTTTGGTGAATTCACCGTGACGATTTTTTTTCCAAGTTTTCCTTTGTAGTTGAAACAATAAACACGAACAAATTCAAAGTTTTCTTGATTAAACGAATCATCGACTCGCATTTACATCCATTTGAAACAAAGAAACAAAGCGCTTTACTTCTCGAAGTCAGCAACATTCGGTTTCTCGCATTGAAGGAAAGGAGATTAGTACAACTCACCGCGTTCGTTCTGATTTTCTTATTCGATTAAGTTTTTCCGAAGAAATAGAATTCATTGGAATTTCTACAAAAGTTTTCCTTCCAAGAGGATTGAGACAGTATGTCGGCGTTTTCCAACATTGCACCAAGCCAAGCAACGATCTCGTCTTGTGGAGCAGCTGTTTCCGGTGGTCCTGGTCGTCACGACAAGATGCGGACTCTACCACCCAATCTCAAGCTGGCTTGTCGTCTTCTGCTTGCCGCGGACGTCTTGTCTCCTTGTTTCCTTCATCAAGACGGCAACATTTCTTCTTCTCCCACTGGAGGCCTCTTCGCAACGGGGGTCACTGCGAGAGCGATTGGGAGTTATGCTGACGCGCCCACCTCCTATGCAGGAAACGACCAGGGCCAAGCTCGTGTCCGCACCGACGTAGGAGAAGTCTCATCGGGGGAGCTGCTCCGCCCGAACTTACATGCGGACGCAGGGCAGATTGTTCCAGAAGTGCTTGGTCATCCAAAAGACCATCTTACTCTTCCACAAGCGTCCGTGGGTGCCGGGTTGCCAGGAAAACCAGCACAAGGTGTTGAGCCAGCTCCCAAGAAGCGGGGCAAGATCCTACCGTTGAAAAACCAAAAGCTGACCCCCGTCGGTCCCAAGGCCAGCAGCCCCAAGCTCGACGCCAAGCCAGAAATTACTACACCAAAAGACGGCCGCGGTGGCAGGGGCAGCAGCTCTGACGAGGAATATGTTATGGTCGACTCCATCTCGTCCACGCCAGCAGCGTCAGCGACAAAATCTTCCGCGTCATCTCCTCCGACGCCGACCGCGTCGGTTGGTGGTGGCCTCGCTTCGCCCGCTCGCAGCAAGAGTCGAAGTAGGAGCAGCAGTAGGAGCTCCCGTAGTAGCAGTTCATCCCGAAGAACTGCAAATGGAGCAAGACGTTGCTCCCGGTCTTCCTCTTCCTGCCGGGGAGAAAGATCACTCTCGTCCCGCTCTCGTTCGTCTTCGACGGGCAGGAGCGCGGCTGTAGCAACATCAATCGCCGAACAGCTCAGCAACCTCTTCACCTTTAGCCCACTCTTCCAGAGCCGCGGCGAGGGGGAGCCACTGCATGAGGAGCAGCAGCCTTTTGCGTATAATTACCAGCCGGGCCTTGCGCACAAAACCAGCCAGCAACAACTGGCCGACTAGTTCGACCAGAGTCAGTACTACCATGGTCACAATCTCCGCGTGACACACTGGTACAAGAACTACGGCCCGAAGGCACACAGGAAGGACCAACTATTCGAGTATAACGACCACTTGCAATACGTATACGAACATCGGAACAACGCAGTGAGGGACTATCTAGCGGACATGGCGAAGGAAATCATGAAGACCCTCATGGTAGAAGCCCACCAAGGGAACAAGCTCTTGAAAACAACTGAGAGAACAGCAGGAGGGGCAGCTCCAGTGCAGAAAAAAAGTACTAGCACCAGACCTACAACAACTGGTGTGAATATGAAACATCAAGCCGTCCTCGCTGCTAAAAATATCCTCGATAAGCTGCGAGCAAAGAATGACCGCACGCTCTTGCAGCTGTTTGAGACCGACTTTTTCGAACGGAAAGATCAAGATATGGAACTTGCAGCTGCCCCGGACGAGAAAGGGAGAAAGGGACCACAGCGGGGCCAGGCGTCCCTGGCGTACGCCGATGAAGAGGAAATTCTGGCAGGAAAAGTTGGACGTGACGTCGACGGGAAGGGGACACTGAAGCCACCTTCGCTTAATGACATTATCCGGTTGTGTTGGGCACCAGCTGCAGGATCAGGAGAGGAGATGAAGCGACCGGATGTGGATTTCGGTGGAAATGATCTTCGCGCAAGTGGAGGTCAACAAGATAGTCGCACAAGAGTCTCCTCAACGCCGGCGCGTGCAAGTAGTCGTCCCAAGCCGCCAGCGCGCATGATTATGCACAACCTGAGTGAAATCCATGACCTCTTCTCCTTCCGGACCCATCCCGCTGTTGTAGATCTTTGGAGGCACCTATCAAGTGTAAAAATGTCTGGGTCTGGAAACTTGTGATGCTTTGTGGCATATCATGAGGAGGCCACAATTGCTGGCTCAGCATGACAAGTTTCTGAGCTTCTAGGTGTTGCCTATTCTGCATGACAAACTACGTTTCTGCATGACAGAAAAGTGGGGCGCTTTGTCAATGTGCATGACAGATTTAAGAGTCATGCCAAACAAGCACGACAAACATGAATTCTTCAAGACCCAGACATTTTTACATTTGATAGCACCGCTGCGAAACCGATAGGGAAGGTTTGGTTCAGGACACCCGCTTGGGCTACGCATTTAGCATCTGGAAGGCGCTGAAAGAGGTGCGGGATGGGGTACTAGTAGGAAACGAAATGATTGGAGGTGGTAGGAGCGCCACCTCTTCTACTATCGGCGAGGAGATTTTGAAGCACTTGATTTTGAACGGAGAGGCCGACCGAGTTCCTTTACTTGGCAACCTGCAATTGACCTCCGAATGGCGGCGCACCTACGATGCTGAGCACGCCTCTGGGCAGCTGTTGCAGAGGCTGGAAGACTGGCACAAAAGATTGGAGCAAGTGTTGGAACAAGAAGGGTCCTTGTCGTCGTTTTCATTCGCCATGCCGTCGTCTGCTGCGCCGGATGAAGAGCCGGAGGTTATTTCGATTTCCTCTGCCTCTTCGGACTTCGAAGTGCTGAGCAACACCAGTGATGCAAACGATGAGCTGTTAGAAGAGTTGGAACGGCTTGCCGTTTTGCCCAAGACTGTCGTGCAGAAACTCAGGCAGATGTCTTCGAGGTGGTACCAGCAACCGATCTTGTCTTTCCTTCGCGAGTTGCAGGACAAAATCGAGAGGAATCTGGAGGACCATGTCTTCGCTTTGCATTACGACCAAGTTGGGACTGACCACTTTGTCCTGCAATACAGTGCGAAAGAGGACCTTGTTGTGCAGCAACTATCTCAAGCTGCAGCTTCGCGTAAAATAAACGGCGCTACAACCAAGAGCATGGACCTTGTGCAATCCGGGTTTGAGCTCCTTCTGGACCAAGTGAAGAGCCAGATGAAGGCCACACGTCTGCGCGAGGGAGACGACGAGGGCGAGGGGCCCTGGGATCACATGCTCTCTAGAAGTCCTTCAGCGGAGGTCGAGGGAGGCGAGGAAAGTCAAAGTCTTCAGAAGTGGGAAGTGATCGCCGTGGAGCCGTCGTCCTCCGCGTCTTTCGAAGTGATTCTATACCGCGAGCAAGACAATTTCTCATCATATAATGGTGGTGCCCCGGAGTTTCTGCTGGCCAAGTTGCAGCTGGTCTTTCTGGAAGACGAGAAGCATGCAAAAATGGTGGAACAAATTCAAGCCATTCCGGACCACAAACGGCATTCCGCGGAGTACTTTCTGCAGAATCCGGCTGTGGACTTCACGTCGGGCAGGAACCACATGCAGTTTGGGCAGCGTGTGAAACCGACACCGAAGCTATCAAAATGAAAAATCCCCCCACCCCATATCAAAACGAAGTTTGTGATGCTGGATTTGCGTACACAAATCCGATTTGTCTTGCTGGAGAGGACTGCAGGCCCATATCAAACCTGAGCAGAGAGGTTTTGGGCTAGGCTCTTAGCAAGAGAAATGTCTGCGCTGTAGGCCCAACAGCATCACAAATCGCCTGCATGAAGCGGCGGAGCCTGTGGAGTTGCCTTCTTGCAAGACAGAGATGATTTGTGGTCGCAAATCAGCATGGCAGATTTTCTGCTACGTCGTACCTTTACGATATGGGGAGGGGGCGTTTTTCCTCACAATAGAAGCGAGTTTCTTGCCCGGCACAAAATAAGCGGTACCAACTGACTGCGGTGAAACTGGAACTCCAGTGGGAGCTTGGTGCTCTTATGATCCCAGGTAAGAGCAAAGGCGTGTCGGGCCAACATCTGTTTGACAAAGCCGAATACTTACAAAGACGGGAGAAGATACAGAACAAGCGGGGTGGGCTGAAGAAAGGCCAGGAGCTGAATTACCCGGCTGCCGATGATGGGATGTTCTGGTCCGATGCGTTCACTGCGTCATTTGTGGTGACACCTACAACTAGTACTCGTGCGGATTCTTCTAGCGATAAGGTTGTTCGGCCAACTTTCGTAGCACATCAGCACCGCACGGCGTCGGACCTCATGCAGATATTTTCGAAAAAGGGGAAGACCGAGCAGCAGTATCGGTATTAGGTCCTCGTTGAAGATCTCTCATGGAACACAGACGAAAGTGATCCTTCATTTACCTATAGATACAACTAGGCTACGCGAGTACGAATCAGTATTATAATGCTGATGTTTTTTCCGTACTTCTCCTTAGTGATTGAGTAGCACTACAGTACTCCATCCATTTTTTTTTGTTTACAGGCCGCTTCTTCAGGTTTTCTATTTCTATAATCCTTTAAAATGTTGCACAAGCTGCTTGTGGAGGAGCAGAGGCGACTCTGCTCAATGCAGCACGAAAGCAGAGCCTACTAGTGAGCCCTAAGCAACGCGCTACCGCGCGATTTTGTTGTAAAGGAAAAGCGGCTCTCCAACAGCTTTGATGTTTTGTTCCCTTTGTTTTGCGGGAAAGAAATCAATGCATGCTTGAGTCGGATGAAAGAAGCTGAGCAGCTTTATGTAGTTTTTCTGAAAGATCACTTGACTACATTTTATTGCTGTGGTGAGGCGGGTAGTATTTTGATCGAGGAGATGAAACGACGGACATCATGCAGCCCGTCCAAATCGTATTTGTAGGGTGCTGGATTGAAGAGCAATCGTGTATGATTTTTTACTTTTTTATCCTGAAGAAGAAGAGCTTGAACTTGTCGTGAAAGAAGTGATGAGCAGGCAGGAAAATGCCGAGGAAAAATCCATCCGACAATCGAGATGAACAAAATTTAGAAAGTTGCTATTGGAGAAGAAATAGCACTACGCACTTTACCGCTCGCTTAAGGGCGGCTCTACTACACATGCGCAAACGCAAAGAAACCACGTCTCTACAACCACTGGGTTCGTATGTGCTGAAAGAATACGTGTTGGGTTTGTAGTTTCATCGTCGTGGACGGACGAGGTAGAATAGACTTACTTTGAGCAGGCTTTTGGTGCTGCAGCGTGAGAATTTAATACCTGTTGATCAGAGACGAGCGACGAGAGAATAAAAATCTGAGTGTCATGTTCGTTCTAACGCATGTACATGTTCATCACCTGTGAAAAAAGATCAAGATGTGTTTGATCTGAGTAAAGAAATACAAAACAAAGAAAAAAATGAAGGAGGTTGTCTACGACAACTACCGACCAGACTGGTGGTCTGCGACTACTGCCACAGGAGAACAACAAGCGACCTCCTCAGCTGGTGGTTCTTCAACATCCGCCTCGGCAACGACCGGAGCAGTACTAGATCCTGCTATCGCCTTGGCGGATCAAGATCCCGACGCGGACCTCCCCCGCGATCTGCATCTGTACCTGCATGGCGAGTGGAATTCGGATTTCGACCCGGAGCACAGCCATCTCTACCAAGTTGCGAAAGAGATTTACGCGCAGCAGCACCAGGAGAATTTGCGAAAAGAATCCTCCAAACCCTCCGCCATAGAAGCGCAGAACAGAACAAAGCGATTGGAACAGGCGGTGGGCGGAACAACAGGAACTAGCCCCACAATTTCTGGTCGTGCTACAGAAGACCACGTAGTTGACCATCATGCTACAGATCACGCGAGCTTTGCTCCCGTACAAGTAGCTTCCGACCCAACCCCACGGCGCACGCCCCAAGTCGCGCCAGCGAAGAGCGCGGCGGCACTGGCGATTGAGTCGCCGCCGGTACCGCCGGGGTTGATGCCGAGTGGGGACCACGAAAGGGGTTCTTTACCACGACCTTTGAAAAGCTTTGCGCTGACAGCAGATGGGGAGCATGAGCAAGGGGAAGGGGAATCACTACAGGCCGCACCCAGCGCAACCTCCCCCCTCGCGTCTTCTTTTCAATCTCTGATGCAGGGCTTGGAAAAGGGCCGGGACGCGCTGCTGCAGGGGTTTGCGGAGCTGAATGCGGGCGGCGGGGACGAGGACCATGCACAGCACTCACCATCAAACTACTTCTCGAAAAAATCCATTGGAGGTGACTATGGATTGAGCGAGGGGGATCCGATCGTGTTAGCGACCGCGATGAGAACGAACCCGGGTGGTGCATCAACTACAACTATGCCTGCTTCTACAACGAAATTAGATTTAGGCAGCACGGTAGATCAGCAACAAGCACCCGGTCGTCCCCCCGGCGCAACCAGCTTGAGCACGAAACTGTCCACAGCGATAGGGCCGACGCCCTCGGATCTCTCTATGGGGTTCTCAAACTACGTTACATTCTCAACTGTATACATGAATTTCTAATGCAAGAATAGCACAGGTCAGAGGGAGAGCCTTGCGCGTCTTGCATTACAGATTTGGCGCGGATTCTAGTGCTATTATTTAGCCCTCCGATAATTTGTCATGCGAAGCAGCTTCATCGTCTGGGCGGCTGGCGGCTCATGGTCATTTTGCATGACAAATCATGCAACAGTTGAGATGAGTGTAACGCTTGAGAGCTCCATACTCTCTCGCCACAGAATCCCGACCAGCATCACCGCGGTGTGTTCCCACGCCAGGGAGTCGGTCGTGTTGTTCGAAAAGCAGGGTAGCTCCTCTCGCACCAGCAGTGGTAGTTCGTCGACATCCTCTTCTACTGTCCCACTATACTGGAGCGCCCCGTCCTGCATGGAGACCCTGCACTGTCCCGCGACAAAATCGAGGTTCGGAGAAAAAGTCGAAAAAGAGAACAGCGCGGGGTTTGAATTCATCGTGAAAAAGCGAACTTCCTCTGCGGAAAGGAAAGGGATTTCGCCCTCGAATCTTGGTGGGGAACTAGATTTCGCCGGGGACAAGGAAAAAAGCTTTCAACTGCGAGATGAAAGTAATGGTGATCATCAAAACGATAGTACCAGTAGACTCGGCTATGGCGCCTTGGCGCTCAGATCGCGGTCCCCGGATGCTGAAAATGAGGATGAGGGGATATTAAACAACTTCTACCCGCCGCTCACCGAAGACGTCCTTCTCTCCCAGCTCCCTCTGCCGGAGCAGAAGCAGCAACGCCTGGTAGCGAATGCAACGCCGCAGAAGAAGCTCCCCTCCACTTCCAACGCAGTCGTGCACCAAATTACAACGTCGAAGATCAATCCGGAGGACCACTTGGCGAGCAACAGCAGCAAGCTCGCCTTGTCCGACTTCCCGGTCTACCATGACAAATCGAAACGAAAAACGGTGGTTGTTGCAGACAATTTCGGGTCAGTCCATGAGTTTTTCCTACCGCACCACAACGAAGTTAAAAATCCTGTCGCGGATAAACCCGACCCAGATTCATCCGTGGAAATCGGCACGGACAACGATTTCTCCACCACAAGAGGATTTTACACGGGCGGGAGGATCATGAATTTCGCGCCGAAGTATTTGAAATCGCAGGAGCAATTTTCCCCAAGTTCGAAAATCAAGTACCAGAAAATCTACAAATCCCCCGACTGCCTGTACGCTACGGACGCGACCAGGGGATTAGTGGAGCTGGATTTTAACAAAAAGGAGGTGAAGTTTCTAAATTGCGTAGAACGTCGTAGTTGTTGCAGGCGGCGGGGGCAGGAAGCTGGTGAAAGAACTACCGGGGTGGACGAGCAGGAGCCGATAAAGACCGGGGTGGAGGGGATCCGGATGATTCTCAGCGAGTACGACATCGAAGTCGAGGGACACCTGGTGGGACCCTCCTATCTCATGAACAGCGGGATCAAGCTCAGCTTTCCGACCGGGTTCAAGTGCAAGGAGTTGCTCGAGGCGAAGGAGGCGGTATTCAAAATTCCGAAGGCGAAGGCGGAGTACACGACGTTCCACGATAAGGTGTGCCAGCTCCTGAAAGCGCGCGCCGAGGAGGCTCTGAAGGGGGTCCGCGATTCCATCGAGCAGGTCCTGGACTACACGAGGAGCATGCAGGAGTTCCTGAGCCGGGCAAGGTATAGCTACTTAGCATTCACAGCGTGGTAGCTTCTCGCAGCACCTTCTTGATAATACCGCCCGGCGCTCGGCTCGAAAGACCTAGCGGTCGGCCGGGGCCAGTGCTGGTCGCTGGGTGACACAAGCGCGCCGCCTTTCTTAGCAAAAGCCCGCCGACTTTGGCACGGCCTGGGGCGGTCGGGGCTGGTAGCTGTTTCCGTGTGATGGTGATTGGCGCGGCGCAGATCAAAAGCCCGTAGGCTTGGCGCCCTGCTTTTGCACCCAGGAAATGCGCATGGGAACGCAGCCGGCGACGCAGCGCGCCCTTTTGTAATCTTTCAGCCGTTTCATGTGCTTCGATTTTAGTGTGTGCGCTTCTCTTTTCGCTTTGTGTTTCTCTTGCAACTATGGCAAGGGTGGGCAGCCATTCCAATAAAACGACAAAAAACAGCAACCGCGCGATCCGGGACAACCTGGAGATCGCACTGCAGGTCTTCGCCAAGGGATCGGACGATTACCAGCGGGCGGCCCGCTGCATAGCGTATCTCCGGTACACTACGGAAGAGCTCGACGAGGAAGCGATCCAGGCTGGCGAGGAGGCGAAGCTGGAGGCGGCCTATCTCAGGAACAATGTGCCCACAAATTACATCTCGCGGCCGCTACTTGCATGCCGGATTCCGTTTTAATGAAAGAGAGCCGTCCTTGTCTCGTTTTGTGGGCCCGTTTTTCCATTGCATAGGGTGGACACCATCTTTCGGACCGCGTTCGACCGGGTGATGGGGTACGGGTTGTTCTCGGATGCTGGAGTTGCTATGTCCAAGTTGCGGGAGCTGGTGAAGTACTCGTTCAAGGACATGCTGAATGACACGGACAAGAAGTTGGAGGAGAGCCTGACTTTGATCGACAAATACACGACCAACGCAACGAAGTTTCTCGATCAGAATGAGCTGATGTGCCTGACCGCAGTCGCGAAGAACATCACCTCGGCCATCCACCAGAAAAACCGCACCGACCGCGTCGACGACAAGGCCGAGAAGGCGACGAAGACCCGGAAGCAGAAGGACGCCGACAAGGCTGCGGTCCCGGCGGCGAAGCGCCAGAAAAACAACGCCGGGGCGGCGCGCATCGCGGCGGCGGCCGAACTAGCGGAAGACGAGGACAAACACGGGATTAAGGCCGGCGATGACAAGATGTTTGCGGACTTCTTTTCCGACGACTTCGCGCCGTCGCCGAGTGGGAAGGGGAAGAGCTTGTTCGCGAGCAAGTTGCTCCAGATCAAGAACAAAACGAAGAAATAAATTCAATAGTTCCTAGAAGTTTTCCTTAGATAATTGACGAGCCCGAAATTGATTCGAATCAAATCAGCAGGCCGCACCTACACAGCAACAGGCGAAGCGCAAAAGGCTTCCACCTAGACAGAGCCCGGAAGGAAAGACCTTCAAAAATATCTTAGATCGTTGCGGATGAATTTCTGAGGCTCCTACCCAAGCTAGACAAGTCCGGACTTTAGAAAGCCAGGGGCGAAACAACTTGTAAGATGAACACGGCGAAACCTGTTTTGGTGGTGCTCCGACATGCTCCGTGGCCGGCGACGAAACCTGCAGGCGGGCGTCGTTTCATCTGCGCGCAATGAGGGCGTCAAAATTTTAAAATCGCTGATATTAATAAGATCATCTTGGGAACTTGGACCTTTTGAGGGCAGGAAGCTGGTGAAATAACTACCGGGGTGGACGAGCAGGAGGGGATAAGACACGAAATCGGATTCGCCAACGGGATCTGCGCAACGGACCGGCATGTGTTTTTCACGGACAGCATATCCAGGAAGAAACTACACCCAATCCAGTTTATGCATGACATGCTCATGCATGATTTGCATGACAAATTGGATGTGGATGGGCCTTTTTTTGTGGATACAGCAGCGAGGATATCACGCCGTGGTTGGTGTATCGAGGGAGAAAAGGTGGAAATAAAGCTGATGGAAGTACTAGCTCGAGTAGTGGAACCCAAACTTCCTCTACGTCAGGAGCAACATCCACTTCCACTACCCAAAATAGCAGCACATCATCAACCTCCCTCCACCGCTCCTACGCGATCGAAGAGGCCCTCTCCATGGACATCGCGCGGTGTCAGCCGAAGGGGAGGCTGTTCTGCTACGACAATGAGACGAAGGAGACGGAACTTTTGAAGTCCGGTCTCTATTGCCCAACAGCGGTAGCCGTCTTGCAGCATCACGGGATAGCGCAGTCGCCAACAGCGCAGTCGAGAAGTAGCAGTCCAAGCATCCCATTCGCGACACAAGGAGGAACTGCCGTTCTTAACGCTCCTCCTGTGCTAAAAATGGACCCCCACCATGGGCCCCAGGGGCAGTCGGGGCAGGCCGGGGGGAGTACTGGAACATTATTCCAGTCTCTCGCGCACAATATCAAATGCAAAAATGTCTGGGTCTGGAAGGATGTAACTTGTGATGTTGCATTTGGATTCTACAAAAATCTGTATTGCATGAACAGCAAAAGAGGCCCAGCTTTTGCGACGGCGAGACGGCATTTCTCATGCGGTATAGGCATCAGGAAGCCATCACAAAATCTGTGATGCTAGGTCATGCATCACAGACATCAGGAGTCATGCGAAATGTGAATGACAAACCTTGAATCCTTCCAGACCCAGACATTTTTGCAGTTGATACACAAGATTCACCAGCAAACTGCTTTTCTGTTGATCGCGGAAGCGTCGATATCCAAGCAAAAAGTGTGTAAGTGTAACTTTTTTGCAGAAACAGCATCACAGATTTGTTTTGCATGACAGAGACGAGAACCTGTGATGCGTAGCTAGTACGCGAAAACACGTATGAAAATTATAGCCTCTGATGCACATCCAGCATGACAAGTGTAACTGTATTGCAACGTCCGCAACATAAAGCTACAGTTACGCGCGTGTTTTCTTGCATACTCAAAATTGCGGATTGTGAAGTTCAACGTGGTCACGAGAGAGATCGTGTTGGTCATTGCGGACAGATATGAATCGCAAATATGTCCGGGTCTGGAAGGAAGATGCAAGGTTTGTCATGCTTGTCTGGCATGACTGAAAAGTTTGTAATGCGTGTCCAAGAAGAGAGCCTTTTGCTTGTCATGCAAGCCGCACTGTTTGTCATGCGGAAAACGCAACACGAAGCCGCGCAAATATTTTTCATGCTTGGCTGTGCATTACGGAGCTCAGCATGACAAGTTTCCAGAGGACCCAGACATATTTACACTAGATAACAGACTACCCGGCGTTCCGCTGTCCCTGTCGCCGACAATAACGATCGGGAGCACGACGAATAGCAGTAGTGGTGGTGGTGGAAAAAATCGACCGGCCGGCGCGAACAATTCCTCCCCGAACCATTTCACCTCCGTCTGGGTTTCCTTGGCGCCACACTTGATCGTCGACCGCTCTGCAACGTCCCCCACCAGCTTATTCAAAACCTTCGTCCCGAACTTTCTCCAGAAGCAAATCACCAGCTCCGCCGGGGGAAGGAGTTTGTTCCACAAAACGTCCAGCACAACCCACGCGTCCTCCCCCACGTCCGTTCTATTGCCGTCCGGTGCTAACCCGGTCGTGAGTTTCACGGCAGCAACCGCGACTAGTTTCTTTTCGAAAATGTCGGAGAAGATTCACCTCCCGGGAGTCACTAGTACAGGATCTACTTCGACGACTGATGGTTTGACCTCTTCTAAAACCTCCTCCCACGGCATTCCGAAGGGTGTTGCGGTGAAACTCGACGCGCGGAATGGGGACGTGATATGGATTGCAAAGATGTCTGGGTCTGGAAACTTGTAATGCTAAAAGTGAATGATAGACGCACTACAATACGCAGCTACGCATGGCAAGCTGCGTTTTTGCATGACAGGTAAGAGGGCCTTTTCGTGCCGACGCAACACAGATTCTCGAGCCATGCCAGACAAGCATGACAGACTTGCACTCTTCCAGGCCCAGACACATTTGCACTGCATACGTGATCGAGTATTACCATGCGGACTTGTTCGCTATTGGGGCGAAGATGACGAACGTGGACGTGCCCGAGGCGGTGAGAGAGCCGGTCACAGAGGAGGACGTCGTGGTGCGGTCAGTGAGGGAAACGACCGACGATGACGGGTGCAGGTTGTTGATGATCTGTCAGGGCGACAAAGTTGGGAAGTTTTCTTTCAACTTGAACTATGGATTGCAAAACTACCGACCATGGCATTGCTGCACTAGTGGTAATTACATTACATTACAACTTTGCTCTGCTTCTGCATGACAAGTGAAATTTGTTATGTTGATTTACCTTACGAAGTAATGCATACACGCAACCACTACGAGTGCGATACTTTTGCAGAGGATACCAGCGCGAAAATTGAAACGATCCGGAGGGCGGGACTAAGTAAGAACACGGGAGGCGGTGGGGACGGGGAGTAGGAAGTTCACGGAAGACCAGAAGTATTAAGCTGGGTTGTTGCAGGCTTAAGAGATAAAGAAGACCGGAGCTGCTGCATGCTGATTCTACTACATCCCTACTGCAACTATAGCTCTCTATGAAAATATATGCAAAAAATAACGCCGAACGAACATCAGCAGAAAGGGATTGAAGCTGCAACTTAGACACAAGTTGTACTAAACTACGGAGATGATGATAAAACACGCCCTGTTCTCCCCCGTGCTCTCAAATAAAAAGATCAGCTCAGGGTGCTCAGATCGTGCTGCCATATTTAGCGGCATTTTTTTCTCGGAGCAAACATGTCCTGATTGAAAGGATTTTTACCTTCACCACCTGCGTAAGGAAAGATCTACATAACAAAATAGGATTGTTGCAACTACCACGGAGGAGACAGATCTCGTTGTATCTTTGACGAACATGTTTATTTGTCAAGTTTTTTTTTCATGTTGATGTTCAGATTTTTGCAGAACTCTCGAACTTTTCGATTTTTTGCAGAATTCCAATCCAAAAAAAAAAATCATCTTCATTATCATTTGCGAAGATCTCACTATCGACTGACCCAAACTACAAGTGTTATCTCCTGGTGGACGTGGTGGACATCAACGCACCCTGCCCGCCCTTGCAAACCCGAGTTGTACGAGTCATGCTAGTATTAACGCCCTGATTTTATTCCTTTGACGACAAATCTCCTTCTGCAGTCAAGATACGATAGAATTTCAATTTCTTGTTTTGATGGCACATTGCTGTCTGTCTGTGTTTTCCATTTAGGCCAAATACCAAGGTGGTTGACCTTTCAATAGCTTCACGACCTGTAGTGCCTTCTATCGAAGACAATTAAGCAAAAAAAAATAGCTCTGGTTTTGATGGTATCTATTGGTATTGCTGTATGTATAATCTAAATTACGTTGTTCAGAGCGCTTTTTAGGCACTCCTAATATTCCACCAAAATTTATTAAAGCAGCAACTTTGATGTCTAGCTTGTCTGGAGTGTAGCTGTTGGTGGCAGAGAAAGAGTTGCCGCACCTCGCACTGAACGGCGTTGTTATTTGGAGGAGCACACGACAACACACCCGCTTTTCCTGTTTCATCATTTTGTTTCTATCCGAAATTTTACTTGTTTGATTTTGTGCAAGACGACCTGATTATTGACGGAGATTTTTCTATGTTTCCCGTCCTTATTTGTTGATACACAGACACATAGTTGCACGCTCGTAAGCAGCTGCACACATCCCTAAATACAACGTTCCCGTTTCGATACTTGAGTTCTACAACTTTTTCGCCCCATAATTCATTCCTGTTCTTGTGTGCAGTGCTTCATTGTTCAGATTTTTTGAAAATAAATGCAAATCGCTGATAAAAGCAAATTGGGTATGACGATGCAGTCGTACGGGGATCGTCCTCTGAAAATGTTGCAAAATCGGTCTAGTGTGCTGCAGCGGGTCGCAGTTGCAGCTGCGATACTTTTCAGTGCACACCTGTCTTGCACGCGGGCGATAACAGTGGCTAGGAAAAGAGCAGCGCCCATTCTTTCAGAGCCCAGCCAGGCTGCGGCGCGACCACACCCGGACGCGAAAACAATCGCAGCAACGGTTGTCCCTGACAAATTCGATGATGCAAACTGGCCTGATATCGCAAACTCGACACAGAAGGGCGCGGCTGCGAAGAGGAAGCCAAAGCTCCCGCCGAGGGTGACGAAAGTGGTCGAGATCAAAAAAGAAGCTCCTGTTGCCAAGACGATGACGCAAGCGCGTTCATCTCTGGGAGGAGCAGGTCAACATGGACCCGATCTACAGGAAGTAGACCAAAAAGGAGTAGAAGGAGGTCCACCTACCACGACAAGTCCCAGCGCCGGTACAACTAGTCCAACAAGCACAAGCAGAGTCAAGCTCCCCAGCGGCCACGAAACCAGTCCAAGGAACAAAATCAGCTTGGCGGGTGGAGGAGTAGCTTCATCAGGTAGTTCTCCCCAAGGAACGCGGCGCCAAGATCTCTTGCGCAACATGTTGACGAGGGCAGATCAAAAAGAACAGCATCACCAGCTCCACGAGGACGCATTTTTTCCCCTTGAGGATGACTCCGTGTTGGACCACCAAATGGACGAGGATCTCCCGCCCATGACGCGCGAAGTCTCCGAACCCGCACCAGAGCCGGAAATCAACAGCAGTTGTACTTCTAAAGGAAATTATGCAGCACCACCAACAGCCGGGGATCGGGAAGATGTTGAACTTCTTGAAACGTCGAGGACGACGACCGTGGCTCCAGCTACTCTCGTCACAGAGCTGGTGCCATTGCCTTTGCAGCCCAGCGAGACCATCACAATGGAAGAGAGGCAGCCAGTAGAAGTTGTAGATGTAGATCGTAAAAAGGATAAGGACGCAATAAGATCTACTGGGGTAGGCGAAGTCGTGGACGGGAACCAGGAGTGGTCTCTACCCGCCGCTTTGGCTGCGATGCAAATTGGTGGAGCAGCTGCAGGCGCAGCTTCTTCGAGAACTCCATGTGCGACAACTGCTACGATAGATCGTGGGAACATGATTACGCGTTCTGCTGTACTAGCAACAGGGACCTCGGGGGCTCCGCGCGGTCCTGCCGCACCTGCACCTCCTGCTGCGAATGAGGATGGTTTTCGTGCCAGCAAATGCAAACCCTATCTGAATTTCGGCGGTCGGACCTTTGATTTCGAAAAATTAAAGCCTTTGGGTTTTGACCAGCACGACCACGACGACGAGCCTGCTGATGATTCAGACGACCTGGACGCGTCTCATCTTTGGGCAGAAAATCGAGGAACGAGGCCCTTTTTCTACTGTTCGGAAAACGAGGTCGAGGTGGAGCACGGGCATGCGCGGAGCAAAACGCCTGGTGATAGTACGAAATGGACGACCACGAGAGGATTTTTATTCTCTACAACTACCCCATACAACAGTTGCAAAACTAATGGCCCATCATGCGGAGAGCTGCAAGTGCAACTTCTACCGACACCGAGCACCATGTTTTTACCGGACAGGTCGTTGTTGTCGCAGTCAAGTCTCGGTTGGTCCAGCACGCCAGGAACTGGCAGCACGATGGGTGGAAAAGTGGTTCCAGAAAGCCCAGACGTAGATCCACAGCTACTGCTGAGCACCACAAGTCGTGCGAGCAGCCACGAGCAGAGAACATCAATTCCAGCCACAGGAGCTTCTGATTCCTCTATGGACCACGTCGACGCTGATGACGACGGTCGTAAAATGAAAAACCAAAGCGCACCAGCTGCGTCGACTAGACACAGAACCCCGACGAGGACTTCTACTCCAAGCCGGTTTGGCACCATCGGCGACCACCCGTTTCATGCGAAAGGAGAGTATCAAAAGAAAAAAGTTCTTCACGATCACTCATGGCATTTTTGCAATACAAAATTGTCTGTCATGCGTAAAAATGCATCACAGCCACACTTCATAAGGGATTTCCCTAGTGTTTCTGCAATACAAGGAGAAGTTGTGATGCTAAAAAAATTTGTAATGCAAAAACTGCAACTTAGTGACTGTGACAAACTTTTTTCTCTCCATAGAGAGGCAGAAGCTTGTACTGGTGAATTGGATCAAAACGAAGGCGAAAGCTGCGCTGCAAAAAAAACGAAAACCACATCAGAAACACTCGTCCGACACAAGGAACAAGGTGTCGTGCGAAGAACTGAAACGCAGGAAGTAGCCACGTCCTCCAAATGCACTACTAGCAACAGTTATTTTTCGACGTTGTCGAAAATCTGGGGCGATAACATTCTCTTTTGTGGGGCTTGTCCTGATGAAAAAACCACTATGCCAACACCGGCGTCGACGTATGTTCAGCCGAAAAGCTTGCTGTCTTTGTTGCAGCTCTCAAAAGCTAATTATGCACACAAAGCGTCCGTGTCGCCGTTGTCGTCCACTTCTGATGTGCTGCCAGCGAAGATGAATGGACAAGCAACGTGGTCTACTCCTTTTGAAGCAGTTTTCGCGAAGTGGCTGAAGATTGTGATGGAGAGCGGAGCGACAGCGACCACTTCTACAACGACATCAAGCAGGACCACCAGATCATTACCACATCCTCCGCCACGCTCATACGCGGAAGCTCTCGAGAGAGAGGAGAAACTTCGAGACAACGAGGAGAGAAGAAAGGAGCATGTTCCAACTTGGCTCCTGAATTCGGTTGTGGAACGACATCGGGTCTTCCTTCACCGCACGGCGTCGCTTCGGACTGAAAATCCCAGCTGGTGTGGCGGCACAGCTACAGAGGAGCATTCTAGTACGGCTGGACCCCACGACCTCCAGTCGGAAGAGGAGGTGCTTCTTCTTGCTCCCACGAGCCCGCTACTTTGGGCGTTTCGCATGGCGAAAGCCCTGATTGCGGATAGACTCAGCGTTTTGTTCCACGAGTTGCTCTATCTGCACGACGAGAATGCTCATCTTGTTGGGAAAGGTTGTTCTACTTCTGGCGAGCCTGGAGCTGGAATTCCGAAAGAACCCGCCCGAAGAAGAGAACAAGCGCAGAAACTTCTGAAACACTTTCTCTACGACAAGGTTTTCTTCCGGTACGGGTTGCCACCTGCTGAAAGCTTCAGAGCTTTACTAGCGCAAGACACTGCTGATCATCCTCGTCTTGCCGCTTGTGCGAAGAAGAGGACCCAGCAGGCGGAGGCCGTCGAGGGGGCTGTTAAAAACGACGACGAGGTGGTGCAAAAAGAAGACCACAAGGCTAGGCTTTTTTCCCTGAAAAACCTTTTTTCTTCGGAAATCGAGAAAAACGTCGCAACCAGCGAATTCGCGGAAGAACTGGTGGTAAAGCTCCTCGAGTTATGCATTAGCATTGCAAATAGGTGTAGGTCTGGGTCTGCAGACTTGTGATGCTCCTGCGCGGCGATGATTGAGCATACTCGCAAGTACACTCAAACATGACAAATGTTTCGAACACTTCCTTAAAACAAATGTTTCGGACTACAATTCTGCAAGACAAATTTTACAGGATGATCCAAGACACGCAAGGCAGGTTCCACAGCACTTCCAGACCCAAACCTATATTTGCATTTGATACCAGTTTCGACAAAGCCAAGAAGACTTCACGGAGGCCCACCTTCGCCGGCTGCAGCGGCATAGTTCTGGTGCTGAACACACAGGAGCGGCAGCAGGACTAGGAGGTGCAAGAACTTCTGCTAAGCCAATATCTTCTCCTGCTGGTCCTCTGCCATGGGACCAATGGCTAACGAGTGTTCTGGATAAGAGTTACGGGGGCAGTAGTTCTTCAGACAAGGCCGCAACCGGTAGTAGTACTGCAGCAAGAACAGCCGCTGGATGTACAACTTCATCATCTCCCGGTTTGATGTTCACGACCTCAAAAAGAACCGTGTCTGCATCAGCAAGCGCGACTGTTGCTGCCCCGGCGGCTAAAGCACCAGCTACAAAGAAATATCCCAATTCCGTCCTGAAACTGGAGCCGAAGATGCCCGAGACGGACAGTTGTGCTATCAAACCGCGCAGCAAGTACTCCATGGCCCATGAGGAATCCGAGCAAAGAGTCAGCAACCAAGTATGGGACTCTCAAATGTTACATTCTCAACTGTTACACGATTTGTAATGCAAAATTGACGTGAGTATCTACATGGATGATCAAGCTCCTTCGCATGACAAATTGCCGAAGAGCCAAACAGGCTGAGAATCTGTGCCAAATCTGTCATGCAAGACGCGCTAGGTCTCCTCTTTCGCGTTTGCCATTCTTGCATCACAAATTCACGTAACAGTTGAGAGCGCAACGTTTGAGAGCGCCATACCAAGTAGCCGCAGCGTGTGCTAGTACAACTTCGGGAACTACAAACTGTGCAGCAACATTGGCCGCAGCCTGGCATACCTGGCTGGCGGGAAGCGTGAAGCTGAGCATGACGGTCGCAAAACAGAAACGATTTGGAATGAAATTGCTCCGGCCGGAAAGCAGAAGTACGGGGTCTACTGAAAATCAAGAACAGAATAGTATTCTACTCAAACCGAAAGTAGGAGCAGGCACAGATGAACTAAGGACAGCCCCCTGCGCGGAAGCTGAAACCTCGGCTCGAGACGCTTCCTTCGCCGACCTTTTCCTGAATTACTTTGCGTCTGGCAGAGACGTGTTCGAGGCGGCTGTAGTGCAAGATCGGCGCGTGCTGCGAGAGTTCCTTGTAGAAGATTTTGCGACGATGAAGATTTGCGGAAGTTCATCATGGCCGGGAAGTTTTGTTCAATTTGCTCGAGAAGCAGACCAACGACCCTGCGCTTTTGCTCGAGAAACAGCAGCAGCGGCAGCAGCAGCCGATGTTGGCAGGAGCTCAGGAGAAGCAGACCATATCAAATGTAAAAATGTCTGGGTCTGGAAACTTGTGATGCTGGGTGGCGTCTCATGATGAGGCCACAAGTGCTGGCTCAGCATGACAAGTTTCTGAGCTTCTAGGTGTTGCCTTCTCTGCATGACAGACAGCGTTTCTGCATCACAGAAAAATGGAGCTCTTGTGTAACGTGCATGACAGATGTAAGAGTCATACCAGAGAAGCATGACAAACATGCAGTCTTCCAGACCCAGACATTTTTGCATTTCATAGACCAGGGGCGGCAGCGATTCGTCTCTTCCCGCTCCGCCTGCTGCGTTGGCGAAGATTATAGAAGAGGTTCGGTGGACGAGGACGATCATGCTGCTTGCTTTCTTGAGGAAGTGCGAGAAGAGGAACAGGCGGAAGCAGGGAGTTGCTGCGACAGCACGGATATGCTGTGCAAAAGTATCGTACTCGTATAAATGCATTACAAATTTCCTCAGCATGAGAAAGAAAATTTGTAATGCTGATTTGCCTTGACAAAGAAACTTGTAATGCAGGACCTGCATTTATACGAGTACAATACTTTTGCACAGCATAACGGAACTTCTACAGAGGCTTCCTCACCAGCAGCGGTTTGCCCCGCGTTCCTCCAAGTTCGCTAATCGAGGTCGTATGAAAGAGATTACGACAAAGCCACCTACTAGTTCCAGAGCGAGACGAGTTACTGAGACTGGACGAGATCATGAAGCGCCGCCGCCGCCGCCGCAACAACACCACTTGCCCCCGTTGTTCTCATCTGGTGGAGAAATCGACCGGCCTACAACAGTAAGAGGCCTGACGCAACAACAACAAGACGTCGATTCTCAGCTAATGTTGCAGTACTACCACCACCATTTTTCACAACGCCAAGTACATCTCCCGCCGGGGGTCGCTCCTGCTCCGGAAGTTGTAGATCCCGCGCAGCTACCGACTCAAGAGCAAGTTTTTCACGTACCATTCTACGTTGCCGTGCGCAACCCGGGGGAGGCGAATCAGCAACTCCAGTTTTTTATGAACTGCAAAAGTATCGTACTCGTATAAATGCATTACAAATTTTCTCCGCATGACAAAAAAAATTTGTCATGCTGATTTAGCTTAAGAAAAATATTTGTAATGCAAGAATTGCATTTGTACGAGTACGATACTTTTGCACAGGATATTTTTCATTCCCTCCATCGGCCTGACCTGCAACGAGGAGGCCGGGAAGAGCTTGCTATTCCACGAAAAAAGTGTTTCACTGTGATTGTTTTGCAAGTAGATCTGCATCACAAGTTTGTTACACATGACACAGAAAATTTGTCATGCGCGCTTCCCGATGGAAAACACGGCTGAAGCTCCAACGTCTTGCAGGTGTAGCAAGACAAGTAGTTCTGTGTTCCATTTTCTGCATCACAAGTTCACAGTGAAACTGATTTTTCTTGCGATACTTTCCGCAGCAGATGCACAGCCTGAAACACAAGCTGGTCAAAGACATCCTGCCGAAGCTGCTGCTTTTCCCGCCAGACGGCACTTACGACGAGATGGAGATTATCCGACACGAGAAAAAGGCTAGCGCATCACGTAATTAAGTATCTAAATCTATCTTGGGCGAGGAGGAGGACCCCATAGCATAAAGTTAGAGCATAATTCCGATCCTGTGTTTCGTGTTCGGCTATCATGCAAAACAATTGCAATTATTTGTGACGCGCTAGGTTTTTTCTGTGTGATAGCAATGGCCAAACATTTACTGGCGACAGCGGACGCGCTCGTAGACCAGTTGCGAAGTGTGGTACACAGCCAGTTGTTATCAAAGGAAAAAAGTGTTAACGGTCACGCCGAAACAGGTTATTTTCTGGGAATGGGATTGTGATCTGATTGTGCATGGCAAAGGTGAAGGTCGGCTGCTATGCATGGCTTGCATTTGGATTTGGCCTGTCTTCAGCATGCGCCATCAAATCAATACAAAAAATTCCACCGTTAATATACGAATGTCTGACACGACTCTTTCCTGTGATACCTGTACGACCACAGTCATGCGGATAAGGCTTCTGGTCAACGGGGGCAACAGCAGGATCCCTGCTCTGCTGCGCAGCAGAGCCAACATTTTTTCACTTGCGGTGGCGCCATCAGTGCCTGTGTCTCCATGCCGCCGCCACCGGCGCCACTGGTCGCTGCAGCCACGGCAGGTCCTGCGCAGGGGGAGCAAGTGCATCATGATTTTCATGCGGCCATGATGATGTTGGCATCTGGAGGACCAGCAGGGTTGTCTTGTGCGCAGAATAATGATCCAGGTCAAAACATAAGTAACGGATCATTCGAGTTCGAGGTGGTGCCCGAGCAGGCCGGATTTGGGGATGTTGAGCAAGTTCATTTTGCACAGGAACGTCGACAAACGCATTCATTTCAACCGCGCAGTTGTGAAGTAGAATACCCAGCAGCGGCGGCCGCGTTTCCCACGAATAAAACCTCGAAAAGTAGTAGTTCTACTCAAGAGCAGATGCTGCTAACGCCGGAGTTGCAGTGTCACGCAGCTTGGGGCCGGAGCACGACTGGGGCGGGGGAATATGATTTGATGCAACCGCAGGACGAGCTTCTGGTCCTGCAGGGAGATGAAGCTGCAAGTCCATCGCATCTGGCCAGCGGAAAGGAGCAAAAGGAGGCAGCAGCGATGGAAGTCGACGAGGACGACGCTGTCCAGCACATTTCCGAGCTTTGCCGAAAGATTATCCGGGGCGCGGGCGGTGATGTGCAACATATTTCGGAGTTTTCCCGACGTGCGGTGGGTGGAGGACTTGGCAATGGCAAAGCAGTTCCTACGAAAGTACCTACACCAACCGTTTTAGCGAAAGCTAACGCAGAAGTTCTTGGACGAGCAACTTTATCGACAGCGGAAGGGTTGTCGTCATCCTCCACTTCGCGTGGTCCTTCTTGCCATCAATATATAATGCGGCCCGCCGACTTCAAAGACTGCGAAAACATATGAACTGCAAAAGTATCGCACTCGTATAAATGCACTACACCGCTAATAGGAATGGGGGCTCTCAAAATCATGGCACTGCTAGCGGATTGAGATAAGGGGCAGAAGTAGTTGGGAGCATTTTAGGAGACGCCGGGGCACATATCCGGCGGGTGTCGGGCTACGTACCACGCCCACAGTAGCCCACCAGCAAGACAAAAGCCGTGAAGCAGCAGCGAAGGGGCAGAGTGGCAAAGCAAGCACGGCGACGATCACACCGGGGAGGCATCAGTGACAATTTTGCCAAGGCATCACGCAACTGAGAAGAGATGCGGACGGGTGCATTTTTTACATGACAAAGAAGAAAAGTGATGCGCACCCGTTCCGAAAATGTTGAAAGTTCAAAACTGAAAGCAAACCCACACTGAAATTTCTGAAAGAAAAGGAAAGAAAGAAATTGCTACCCTAACTCAATCCGATGCGAGAAAAAGAGACTTCTTTATAGTGAAACAGCTGCAGGCCGCATACTAGTAGGTCTTAGACTTTCTAAGGTTTAGGTCGACGCTCAAGGCCCTAAGAGTAGTACTACTGCGCTAAGAAATAAAGAAGAACGACGGAGCTGCTGGATTTTTGTTTTTTCCCCCATACTGAGTGGAGCGTGTTCACCCTTGTAGTAATTACAATTACGCACTATGACTATATGGCACGTCGTAGCCTCTCGCTCCGTCCTGTAGATTGTATGCGCATAAGTAGATATCCGTAGCGTTCATAGTGATGAGCCCTAGGGAGACCCTACGGAGTAATAAAGTTGCTTTATAAGTCGAGCCGCTAATAGGAATGGGGGCGCTCAAAATCATGGCACTGCTAGCGGATTGAGATAAGGGGCAGAAGTAGTTGGGAGCATTTTAGGAGACGCCGGGGCACATATCCGGCGGGTGTCGGGCTACGTACCACACCCACAGTAGCCCACCAGCAAGACAAAAGCCGTGAAGCAGAAGCGAAGGGGCAGAGCGGCAAAGCAAGCACGGCGACGATCACACCGGGGAGGCATCAGTGACAATTTTGCCAAGGCATCACGCAACTGAGAAGAGATACGGACGGGTGCATTTTTTACATGACAAAGAAGAAAAGTGACGCGCACCCGTTCCGAAAATGTTGAAAGTTCAAAACTGAAAGCAAACCCACACTGAAACTTCTGAAAGAAAAGGAAAGAAAGAAATTGCTACCCTAACTCAATCCGATGCGAGAAAAAAAGACTTCTTTATAGTGAAACAGCTGCAGGCCGCATACTAGTAGGTCTTGGACTTTCTAAGGTTTAGGTCGACGCTCAAGGCCCTAAGAGTAGTACTACTGCGCTAAGAAATAAAGAAGAACGACGGAGCTGCTGGATTTTAGTTTTTTCCCCCATACTGAGTGGAGCGCGTTCACCCTTGTAGTAATTACAATTACGCACTATGACTATATGGCACGTCGTAGCCTCTCGCTCCGTCCTGTAGATTGTATGCGCATAAGTAGATATCCGTAGCGTTCATAGTGATGAGCCCTAGGGAGACCCTACGGAGTAATAAAGTTGCTTTATAAGTCGAGCCGCTAATAGGAATGGGGGCGCTCAAAATCATGGCACTGCTAGCGGATTGAGATAAGGGGCAGAAGTAGTTGGGAGCATTTTAGGAGACGCCGGGGCACATATCCGGCGGGTGTCGGGCTACGTACCACACCCACAGTAGCCCACCAGCAAGACAAAAGCCGTGAAGCAGAAGCGAAGGGGCAGAGCGGCAAAGCAAGCACGGCGACGATCACACCGGGGAGGCATCAGTGACAATTTTGCCAAGGCATCACGCAACTGAGAAGAGATACGGACGGGTGCATTTTTTACATGACAAAGAAGAAAAGTGACGCGCACCCGTTCCGAAAATGTTGAAAGTTCAAAACTGAAAGCAAACCCACACTGAAACTTCTGAAAGAAAAGGAAAGAAAGAAATTGCTACCCTAACTCAATCCGATGCGAGAAAAAAAGACTTCTTTATAGTGAAACAGCTGCAGGCCGCATACTAGTAGGTCTTAGACTTTCTAAGGTTTAGGTCGACGCTCAAGGCCCTAAGAGTAGTACTACTGCGCTAAGAAATAAAGAAGAACGACGGAGCTGCTGGATTTTTGTTTTTTCCCCCATACTGAGTGGAGCGCGTTCACCCTTGTAGTAATTACAAACTTCCTCAGCATGAGAAATGAAATTTGTAATGCTGATTTATATTAAGTTTAAGAGATGAAAGATTTCTAACGCATGATTGCAATACGAGTGCGATACTTTTGCACAGGATGTAACATTTTGCTCCGGCAGCGCCTCGTGGAAGCCTGTAAGGAGGAGGAGAGGCGGAAGTGGTTTGCATTTTCATCCGGTACGAGCAAGTCGATTCCTTCTGCAGCATCGGACGACGAGACCGTGGCAGGTGCTGGTGGACACCACGTAGTTGCGACTGCGAGCGCCGGTCAACCGCCCCTACCGACCGATGAAGTGGTAGCTGCACCCCCGACGGCACCGCCATCGTGTCAAGAAGGAGAACCACCATTGCACGAGCAGTGGGCCCGAGAAATTTGGCTACACATCATGTATACGACTGTGCTGTAGTTCTTGATGTACGCTGGAATTGGAAACAAGAGCGGTAGAAGTGCAGGCGAGGATGAACGATACTCTTCATCTCTAAACACGACCCATCAGTACTAGATCCGAGCGCGAAGTGTTCGCTCCTTATCGGTCGTGCGAGAGTTGCAATGGTGCCTTACGATGAAAACTTCGATTATCGATCTTTATCAAAACGACAAAACAGGGGCGTTTAAAGACGTCTCGCGACCTCCACCGCAATGCTTTCCGGTGTTCCACCAACAGCACAAGAAGTTTTCACGCAAATGACAGAAGTGAAGACATGTTGCACGACTGAGTACCCCGGTAGAACAAGTCAAAGCTGCACCAGGAATTATCGTGTGGGGCACGAATTTCTCCTGAGAATAGTGTAGAATTTGAATTTTCATCATCAGAGTCAGAAAATGCTCAATGGTTGCAAGAACAAGAACTTCAAAAATGCGAGTTTGAACGAAAACGCCTGAGCCAGCCGTACCCGAGGTCCGTGGCAAACGACTCGTCCTCGCAACATTGATATATTTTTTCGATGACTTATTTTCCCCTGCAAAATGATAGAAAGAAGAAAGTAATTGAAAACCAGATGCTATTCATTCTCATTTTGTCGAAAACGCTCAAGCGCGACGAGCGCCACAGCAACTTACGTTTTGATGTTTATGGTTCATGCTATAGTTTTTAGAGGATTTAGTACCACCAGCGTTGGTAGAACCCTCTTCATATTTCGCATACAATAAGTCTCTTCATGCTCTGTTTATTTTGGGAACACAGCAACGAAGGGATAACGATTTCGAGGTCTTGTTTAAGAAAATGATGTCACCTCTCTATTGAAGAGAGAGAGCAAAAAAATGACACGCCGCGAGATGATTTCTTTCCAGCATGAGCTGGAGGGAACGAAATAATTTTGATACGTTTTTTTTTGATACAGTCCGGTTTTGATTTTCTGTGGAGCCTTTTTCCGCTTTGGTGTCACAGCATGCATTTTTGGTTCCGCTGCTGCATGATCTTGTAACTAATCTTGATGAGTCATCCATATCCGACAATCCACCACAACAAGAGCTTTCTTGTCTTTTTCTGTATTTCGTCGTGGGTCGATGTGTCTCTGTGTCTTAAGTCTTGCGCGCGCAGGAATCTTCTCGTCGTTTTTTTTCTTTCCGGTTGTATGAGGGAAGCATATATGGAGAGTTGATCAGAGAGGCGATGAAGAAGTGGATCAAACTTCAATGAGGACTGGGAGCGGCGGCAAAGCTAAAGGGCTGGAACTGTAGAAGTTCTTTCAGCCATGAAGGAGCGCGGCTTAATTTATTTGCATTCCTGATGTAGTACCTGGCCGCTGCTGCGAAGTGACTTTACCTTCGCTTTGCGCCTCCGCCGGTGTGTGTTAATCACTGCTGTCGTGTAAAAATATACTACATGTAGTAGCTATTTGCAGGAGGGGGCTACTCCTCCATTTAGAAGTTATACAAATAGAAATACACAACTGACGGAGCCCGTACAACTAGTACTAGAGCATATGACTAGCACGCTCCCTTCCTGGAACGACACGATTTTTCGTTTGTGAAGATGGCATCAACTCCTTCTAGTGAAGAAGTTTCAGCCGTTTCAGTGGCGCCCGAGGCGGCGGGTGCAGGCGAATTATATCCCAAAGAGAATAACCGACCGCACGTGGAACCTGCATCTTCTTCGTCCACTGTAAGAACATCGCCGCAGCTACTTCGTCAAACTCAAACTCGTCTGCGCACACTGAAAGTTCACTCCGCCGCAGCTCTTGAAAAAATCTGTAACTTTTACGAAAACCACAAGTACAAAATTGCGTTTTTCCACCTCCAGATCAGCCTCGTTTGTTACGGGCTGTCGTTGGAGGGGGGGACATATGAACTGCAAAAGTATCGCACTCGTATAAAAATAAATGCATGACAAATTCCGTCAGCATGAGAAATAAAGTTTGTAGTGCGGATTTAGCTTGAGAAAAAAACTTGTAATGCATGATTGCAATACGAGTGCGTTAACGCTGTACCAACCGGCGCAGAGTAGAATGTTGACCAATTGTTGACGATATTGGGACGGACAGGGTTTTTCAAAAAGCAGCGCTCCTGTTCGAGAGCACGCGCGGGCATTGCGGGAGCCAGAGCTCGTTTTGGCATTGCAAATTAGGCCCACCGTTGTGCCCCGCAGCGCACTCCCATGGTTCCCCGCGATAGAGTCTCGCCTTGGTGTGGCACCAAAACAAGCTACGCCTATACACCGGCACAGGACTGGGGAGAGATTGGAGTGGCCTGGTGTGGGTTTTGGAATTAAGATCGTCGATTTGGAATTGCGATCAGCGATTTGAAATGGAGATCGCCCATTTGAAATGCCGATCAGGCATTTGAAATGGCGATCATCAATTTGAAATCGCGATCACCAATTTGAAATCGCGATCACCAATTTGAAATCGCGATCATCAATTTGACATCGCGATCATCAATTTGAAATCGCGATCAGTGGGTCTGGCCCAATTTGGGACGAAGATCATGGTCTCCGGCTCAATTTGAAATGGAGGTCAGAAAAAGGTCCGAATTAGGTCAGAATTAGGTCAGAAATTCCGTCCCTATGTTTACATTCTGGATTTCTGACCTAATTCGGACCTGTTTATGACCTCCATTTGAAATTGAAAAGCTTGGCGTCAAAATCTGAAAGGTTGCGTCTTCACAGAAGCGTTTTTTTTCTCCTCGGGACATTCTCCTTGCCCGTTCGGTCGGTCTCGAATTTTTTTACTGGGTGGGCGCCTGGCACTGGCGAAAATTTTCGCTCGGCGGCCCTTCGGGCCGCCATCAACGTTCTTCCTCTTTACCTTTGCATTCTACATCTGCCAGCTTTCTGTGCTGCTATCTGTTGGCCCTTGGAAGCCGGCAGTCGTCGGCCTTTCATTCCCCTGGGTCGCCCTAAGTAGATGTGAAAAGGAACGCCCCGGGCAATGGTGTGGGGGATGATGGCCGTACTTTCGCAGCTTTTGTTTTAGGTTCTGCCCAAGCGGTAGAACACGTTAAAAACACGCGCGCTAGCCCTGCCGCCAAGTCCCGCCCCGCCCGGCCATGGCTTGGCCATATGACCGGTTTGGGGCGCCCAGAATCAGGAAAAGCTGGCCGTCCCAAATCCGTCCCAAATCTGTCACAATTTAAATCACAAACCGCATGGTATGACGTTAAGAGTGCGATTATACTTTTGCAGTGCATAGGACAAGGGAGGAAATCGAGCAGTCAACGGAACTGTTGCAGCAGCTCTACCTCCGGTTTTTGTTCGCGTTTTTTTTTGGATTTTTTGCCTTTGCGGTCCTTTTCCACGGCGTTTTTTCTGCGCTGATCTACGAGTGCGTGGTGCCGAAAATAGCCGAGGTCTGTTTGCCGGAGAAGTGGAGAGGAAGGGTTGGAGGAGGTGAAGATGGTCTGCTTGTTGTTCCGAGCAGGACGAGTTCAACATGTTCTTGCAACACCTTGTGCGGAAACAGGAGAAAAAGTAGCAGAACAAAGTCGAGTTCATCTGCAGAGGACGAGGAAAAATCCCTCCAGATGAAGCAGAGCCGCGTGGTTCTCAGCACCATGGCCGCAGGAGGTTCTTCTACTTCGGGAGAAGGTCCTCTACACAGCTGCACGGCGAGAAGCTTGAACGCCAACAACCGACACAAGCAAGACCCAGACGATGTTGTAGTAGAGGCGCAGCAGGTAAAGGTTCAGATAGCGCTAGCAGGGACCACAGCAGACGAAGAGGACGAGAGGAATATTTTCGTCGAGTTGTGGTCATCAAGCAGTCCAAGTACACAGGAACAAGACATAAAGCCACGAGAGGACGAAGAGGAATTTCACTCGGCGACCTCGAATGAGGATGAAAGCGCACAACTAGGACAACGACCGCGGAAGGTTAATGGAGAAGGAAATCCACTAGAAGAAGACCTAGACCTACAGAAGCTGCCATTATCTTCCGCAACTCCCATCGACCGCAACAAGCAGCTGCACTCAGACGTACCACTGCCACGGGAGGTAGACACCGACCCGCTAGCAGAGGCACAGCGGCAGCAGAGGAGGCTTGAAAATAAAAAATCATGTCCCCCGTCGTGGTACGCGCTCCAGATCCAGCTGTTCCTCGAGAAATTTTCTATGAAGGTGAAAACCACAACAGACAGCCTATCCCAAGCAGCCATCGCCGCAGTACTGCTTTCTTTCGGGCTGCTTGAGTTCACCGTCATGTTTCTGCTGCAAGACCACGGCTCGACCTACGAAAATCACGGAAAGCTGAACTTCCTCGCCTTTACCCTACTACTCGCCGGGTGCCTGTTACTCGTTTTGCCGATTTCGCTGCAACCGTAGGAATATGCAGTGCAAAAGCATCGCACTCGTATAAATGCATGACAAAAAATTCCCGCCTCAGCGTCAGAAATGAAATTTGTAATGCGGATTTACCTTGAGCAAAAAAGTTGTAATGCACGACTGCAATACCAATACGAGTACAGTACTTTATTTGCACAGGATAAGGAAACGGAAAGAATCTTCAGAGGCGACCACGTAGGTCGTCGTGTACGGAGAGTATGCCAGTGCACAACTCCCCCTCCCCCTCATTTGAATCGCATGAGCAGCAACACAAGCCACGCCAGCAATGTGGCTTCCGCATGACAAAACTGCAGACGGATTGTAGTACTGTTTGAGGCTCCAAAATTTGTCATGCAAACTGTGCTCGAAGGCAAGACGTGGCCTTGGTATTTTGCATTACAAATGAGGGCAAGGGGGAGTTGTGCACTCTCATAGAGAAAGTAGAGCAACGTGAAGATGCTTCATGCTTTCAAGAAAAAGATAAACAGATATTTATGAAGAACTCGATGCACATATTCAAAAATAACAGGATGAGCAAAAGTGTGGAATCTAATTTTCAGGCCCCATGGCATTGTTCATCGCGCCACTTTTTGAAAGCATCAAGAAAGAATTGCTCAACTACTTAATCACAACTCTGTCACGTCGCGCTTTCTATCTGAAAAACCGAGATTGCCGGTGGAGGATTCTCGTCTTCCTCTTCTGCTACTGCTTGCCGTTTTCCATCCACTGTGCGGTATGCAATGTAAATTTCCCGTACATGTACAAAATGCATGACAAATTTCGCTAACTTGCAGTGTCCAACTTGTCATGCTAGACTAGGACTGAAGGCAAGTTTTGTCATGCAGAGACTGCATTTGTACGTGTGCGGGACATTTACTGTGGATATGCGGCCACACTACCCTATTACGTTGACTTGTGGCCGCAAGGCGTCGGGTATGACACTGCACAACTCCCCCTCCCCCTTATTTGCTTAGCATGAACGGCAATACAGGCGTCCGCAACAAGAATGCAGGTTTTACATGACAAATTTGCAGAGGAGTGCAGTGCTATTTGGGCTGCCAGAACTTGTCATGCAAAAAGTGCCGGGAGGCAAAAGGTAGATTTGGTATTTTGCATTACGAATGAGGGGGAGGGGGACGGAGTTGTGCACTCTCATATCGGGCTGCACTTAGACTTCGACGATGAACAATATGGAAATTTCTGCACGGTCCGAAAAACCACGCCCTGGATAACGATCGTGCCTTTCCGCATGAACTTTCTGTTTTCGGACACGAGGTGTCGCAGTGTTGATCGATCGAAATTGGGATTTTTTGTGAGGAAAAAAGAGATCAAAGGGACGGCGGAAACCGGTGCGCATCGGGTGCTGCTGGTGGATTTCGAGTTGATAAACGCGGGCAGAAGTTCGGCAAATCCCGCAAGAACAGCAAGTACAGTCGCAGCGAATTATCCTGTTGCGCAGGCAAGTGTTTCTAGTTCTACCACACTAAGCGTAACAAGTGACCCAACAGCCAACTACAGTTCCGTCGTTGATGGTGTGGACCCCTTGAAACAGCGGGCGCTCGCGTTGCAACGTGAACTACTCGCCCGGACTGCCGTCTTTCGGACAGGGAGTGGGAGGAACGATGCAAATGGCTTTTGCGACATCTTCTTGACCGAACCACAGCCCAGCGACCGGGCGGAAGAGCACAATCTGTATGGAGCGCTCTACCGACACGGTGGGGAGGTCACGGAGGTTTTGACGCTGCGAAACAGTCGCGACGACATATCTACTTCCGGCGGTGCAAGTGCGGATGTCCTCAATTTGGACACATATAAATCGACGACATCTACTTCAGATGGACAGGCGAAAATTATACCGGTTTTTGTGCAGGTTGTATCAGCCGGCGGAGCATCAAGCCCTGCCGCGACCAGGGGGGGCACCAGCACGTCTACAGTTATTTTTATCTCTGCCTACAACAGCCATGCGGTCGGAAGTACTTCGAGCCGCAATACCACAAAAAATGCAACATCAGTTGTTTTGGAGCAAGCAGATGATCCCGCCGGAGAAGCGGCCGCAATGAGCTCCACAGGAGCTGGAGCTGCAAACGCGACCTCCATGTTCTTGCAGACGGTGAACCACACTGCCCTGCGTCCGTTTGTCCACCCGGATTTCTCCCTTCTTGTCCAAGTCACAACAAGGGCAAACGACACAGCTTTATTGACAAACCTGACTGAGCGGGCTACTTCCCATTCGAAGAACAGCTCGTCCTCCGTGGACGCAGAGCAGTGGCTTCAGCGGCAGATTGAAATCCTGGAATTTGTATTGGCAGTCGCGCATGAAAATGTGGATCATGAAGCTAGTACAACATCATCATCGAGTACAACAACTGTGGAGGCAAGTAGAACAAGTACGGCTTACGCAAGTACTAGCACACGGCGGGGCCGCACAGAATTAGAATTGCAGAAGATCTCGCTGGTCCTGTCGTCCACCAAATTTCAAAGAGCAACCTTCATCAAAGTCTCCTGTAACCACTCGCCGTTTCAACACTTCACGCAGCCGTTCTACCACTACAGGAACGTAGATGCTGATCCGACGGACACGCCAATCGGGCAAGCGCACGATGGTACAACAGCGGGCGCGACAAGGACGGGGACGGGCGAAACCTCGGGAGCCCCTTCGCCATCTTCTACTTCGAGTGGCGGTACTATCCCGACCTACAACCATTTACCCATTCTGATCCTCGTCATCGACGCGATTGGGCGGGCCGAGTTCGTGCGAAAATTTCCCAAGTCGTTTGAGTTTCTGAAGAAAATGCAAATGGAACAAACCGAGTCCGGCACTTCTACATCTCCAAGTACAAATACAGCGGGTAGAAATCTTCAAGATCAAGAGCCGCCCACGTACCACCTTTTCGACTTCTATGGATGTGTCAGAGTTGAAATCGACAAAGTTGAAAAAACTTGTAATGCATAAAATGCGATGCAAAAAGTGACTCTATTGCAGAGGACGCAAGGGAGGTAGATTATAGTCCTGGTAAGGGTCAAAAGTTGGACTGCTGACTAGCATGACAGAAGGCAGCTCTTTTGCCCTAAACCGCATGACAGACTCGCTGTCAGGACCGGGAAAATTTGTTATGCACCGACTACAAACTGCAGGTCTAACTGGCATCCATTTTATGCATGGTAAATTATTTCAACTCTGTCGATTTCAAACCTGACACTCCCATAACTTCGTGCGACACCAGGCAAGCGGGTTTGCGACCTACCAAAATGTCGTCGGCATGTTCTACGGCTCAACTGCCTACAACCTCGAGCAGTGCCCTGTGTTTTGGAGTCACAGCGCAAATTCTTCCGTCGTGATTAGCTCTCAAATGAACGAGACCGATTGGATTCGGAAAAGGATATGTGTTGCAAAAACTTATCGTGCTGGTACGTAATTCGAATTGCAATAGTGAGCATGGCATATTATGGACGAATTTGTCATTGGTATTGGATTCGGAGTCCGAGTCGGATATTTTTCGGAGCCGCAACCGGAACAAGGAGGTCTGTCTTGCTCGTGTTGCATCATGTTCCTTGCGATTACAGTACGAGCACGATATTCTTTTTGCACAGGATGAAAGATTCTGCTTCCCGACTTCGACAAAGACGCAGGGAAAACGGAGACCGTGTCATTATTACCCTCATCGAAAAGTAGAACGTTACACCGGCAAGTCCGGAAGCGTTTCAAAGCGGATCTCGGTGGTGCGAACGTTTTCGAAATCACTACTGTGGGTAAAAACGTTTCCACCCCATAGTGAAGTTGGTGAAATCCCAACACAAGTCTCCAAGTTTTGGGAGTTGTGCATGACAAGTCTTCATCTGCGGCGTAGTGCTGGTTAGCCAGGGAAGCTGCCGCATGAGAAAGCCACTTTCTCATCCTCTTTGCAGCAATACAAATCCCAAAACACGATAGAAAACGCGTTTCATGGATTTGCGCATTACATAATGTTCCAGTCATAGCACATTTGCATGACAACTCTGGGACCTTCATAGGGACGCTTTTGCTGAGGATAATCACCTCTCCCTTCGGCACCGAGCCCGAGCTGTGGGACCGGGAAAACCCGTATGATATCTTGAGCGGCGGGGTGTATCCTGTGCATAAGTAATATCGTATTCGTATTGCAATCAGGCATTACAAATCTTTTTGGTAAGTCAAATCCGCATTACAACTTTTATTTCTCACGCTGAGGAAATTTCAAGAATTTGTAATGCATTTATACGAGTGCGATGCTTTTGCAGTTCATAGGGTGTATTCGGCTACCATTCGGTGTCTGCAAGACAGGTTTTCGCACCAGTTTCAACTGGACACGGCCAAGTACGAGCGAGACGATGTAGTTCTTGCAGAACAAAGAGCTAGTGGTCCGGAGGATGATCCCCGTCCTGAGGAAAGTGAGCAAGAGGAAAAGGGCTTCTCGTTTGACCAATTGATCTTGGAGGAACTGAAGGCAAGGAGAAGTACAAGTAGAGCTCTTCCTTTACTTGCGTCTGCGTGGTCGGGCAGCAGTAGTTCTACATCATCGACGCAAGAGTCGGAGGACAAAATATCACCAAAGCCGCCGCGACAGACCCGGCGCCGCCCCGCAGTTTCGATCCACTGGTTCTTGGAAGCGCACGAAGTGACCCGAGCGGTTGTGGAGACTATGGATGAGCATTTGTTGCGGTATTTGCAAACCATATTTGGTGATGGTGGTGGAACACGTAGAAGTTCTGTCGCCAACTCTACCGCAATCTTTCTTCTCTCTGACCACGGGAACCACCTAGGGGCCTACCCCGCTGTCTTTGATAACGGATTCGTCGAGATGAGTAATCCTCTGTTGCTCATGTCGCTGCCGAGGTGGTATAACGTTCTGACAACTACATCAAAAAGTACCGGAGATGGCGCTTCAAAAAACTCTTCCTTTACTATGCAGTCCCTGCTCCGACGTTTGCGGCAGCACTACACGACGCACTTCGATTATCCAAGAAAAAAGCATATATAGGAGTAACTTTTTTGGAGGAATAGCATTACAAATTTGTCTGACATGACAGCAAAAACCTGTCATGCGCAGATAGTACGTGAAAACGCCCTTTAATGGACCCTGCGATGCATGCCAAGCATGACAGACGCAATCATCTTTCATGTTGAGCATCACAAATTTACACTAACAACGTTTTTTTCTTGGATATCGATTTGTACGAGACCTTTGTCGACATCGTACGCACTCTATGCAATACAAATTTTTAGTCCCGTACTTACATGTAGCACAAGATGCATCACAAATTTCGCCAGTTTATTGGGGTCTACAACTTGTCGTGCTAAACTAGGGCTGAAGCAGCTAAGGTTTGTCCTGCACAAACAGCATTTGATTGTGCGTTGTGTGCGGGAGTATCAAATTTACTTTCGATACACTCCGATTTGGAAGCAGGGGGTGCTAGATTGGAAACTTCAGCGAGGGATCTCTTTGTCCGCGGAAGAAGACTATGCTGTGCAAAAGTATCGTACTCGTAGTACTTAATCGCATGTATGCATGACAAATCTCTTTTTTAAGGTAAATCAGCATGAGAAAAAATTCCATTTGTCATGCTGAGCAAATTTGTGATGCGATTACTACTAGTAAGATGCTTTTGCAATTCATAAAGACCTTTTGCCAGCGACCGAACTGACGACGCCACCTTTGGAACTACGGTGCAGCGCTTTCGTATGGGAGTGTCAGGATTGAAATCGTCAGAGTTGAAATAGTTTGCCACGCATAAAATGCAAGGCGTGAGGTGCCTGTCTTGCCGGGATGGCAAGCGAGGCAGATTGTGAGCCTATTTTTTTAGGATTTGAAATAGAGCTGCTAAAAGAGCATGACAAAAGCAGTCTTCTGTGCCCATACAGCATGACAGATTGGATTCCGGCGCTCCGAAAATTTGTCAAGCGCCGCCTGGAAATTGGGGTTCCAACTGGTATTCATTTTATGCATGACAAATTATTTCAACTTTGACGATTTCAATCCTGACACTGCCATAGTTCGGCCGAAGTTTCTTTCGCCAGGCAGCGTCGCTGTCAACGGATCTAAGTGGCGGGGCGGGGGCGGGGGACCAGTTCTTGAAGCGGCTCAACCAAATCAGATTCGGTGGAGCAACCGGCACGCATGTCATGGGTATCCTCACAGGAAACAAGGTCGTTGAAAAACTGCTTCAGTTGTGATGTTCTTCTCTTTTCTTGTTGTGTTGTTCTCCTCTTTTCTTGTAACCGGGTCATCAGGACGAGGTTCTTGCTGTTGTCGCATTGACAGCACTGACTGCATGTTGGCCTCCCAAAGTTTCCACCTTGTGCTGCGAGAGAAAAAAAAAACCACGCGCGGCAAGAGGTCCATGCATGCAAAAATAGCGAGAGGTGAAACTCAAATCTTACTTGCCCACAGATGTACGTAGTGAAGCACTTTTTCCATGGGAAAAACGGCCAACTTATCAAAGCGAAAAGGCAAAGGCTACTGTTGATTACGATCAGTTCCTCCACGACCAGTGGCAGTTCAAGTGATGTTAAGTAATACGAGGCAAGATCAAGAACTACATGATCTCTGCCTCTGGTCACGATTGGGCCCTTGTACGATCACGACTTTCATCCTCTTTCGGCCCTTCATCTTCATCTTCAAATCTCGTAATATTCTTGCAATGATATGAAATGCAGGAAGCGCGGCGCTGCCACCTGCGATGGATGCTGATGTTGGTCCAACAGCACCATGGGCCTCATTCGGGCGTGATGGTACATATCAAAAGTAGGCCTTTTCGTTTTCATACAACTGCGGAAGAGCTGCATGTGTGAAGAGTGTGAACTTTTTGAGACGTGAGACACTATAATTCATATTTTCAGAAGAGTCCTCTGTATCTGTATCTGTTAGGGTACAACTTGTTTTCTACTGCGTGTGAACTACAACGCTGTTCGTGTTCTCGAACACTGGGCGTGGACCACGTGGGTTGCGTTCCTCGCTCGCTCCTGATCTACTAGGCCTCCTGGTCGTGGCCAAAATGAAAACAAGAGCAGATCGGGCAACTGCTCCTGGCCCCTCTTCTTCAGCGGAGATGAGTACTGAAGTGGTCCTTGCTCAGCACAAAGGATCAGATTTGTAAGTCCAGTTCGAGTTCGTTCGAAGACAGCATAAATAAAATCATGATCAAAAAATTATTTGTAAAGTCTAGTGCGAGCAGCAGTCTCATCAAATCTAACGGCTCTGTTCTGCCCTTGAGATCGATTGAAGAAGCCAACATAAACATTCCAAGAGTTGTCCGATTTGGTCGGTTTGAGGCTCAGCTAGTTTTAAATAAAATCTATGGAATAAATGTGCACACGATCATCTTCCGCTACAACGAACTTTCGTGGAAGTATGGAGGACTGCGTCGAAATTATGACGAGCTCCTCGTGAAGATCCAAGTAGTTGTAAGCCTGTAATGTGTGAAGGTGATTCTTTTGATCTGGTTCCGAATGATGTTCAGGAAAAATCATGATCAACATCACATGACGATGCTCTGGGGCAATATAATTAGAACAGCTAAATGGAGGCTTGTTTTCTGCCTCCTCCACATCTCGCCCGCTTCCTCTTTCAGTAATATAGCTTCCCGGTAAGTAAACTTCTGCTACTTCTAAATCAGCACAGGAAAGTTGTTTTTCGTGGAGGTTCTTTGCCAGCGCAGAGGATTTTCTTTCTGATACAACAGCTCTTCTTCAAAACTATTTCCCTGTAGTCCACCACATTGCACAACGACAACGTTTATCTTCGCTTAGTGTTAGTTGTATTGTGTTTAGTTTTTTCAGTTCTGTTGTACTCGTCAAGGAAGAAGAGCAGTATCGTAAAACAAAGTAAAAAGGCTGCATAAAGATGTTCAACAAAATGCACTGTTTCCACCTGTTCCACCTCTCCTGCCTGGGGCAGGGCGTGGGGGCTGTGAGCTTGAGCAGTGCAGGTTCTTCGGCATCCGCCTCCGCATCCGAGGAACCCCAGAAGCCACTGCATCTATTGGACGCCGTGCGCCTTACGTATTTCCACAGGTACCAGGAAACGCCATCCCAGGAGGAGCTTGCAGCGGCGTATGCGAATCTGAGCGGAATGGCGGTGCCTCCTCAGGCGATTGGACTGTGGCACTGTGGGTTTCTCAACGGTTTTTTTATACAAACCGAAATCGCGAGCAACTGGGCAAAGGGAATAGACGACCAAAAGGAACTGCCCCTGCCAAAAGCGCAGAAGGCAATCCGGAGTCTCCTTCAAGCGTACGAAATGCTCTCCCTGGCGCACGAGGTAGACGCTTCGCCGCCGACTGGTCCTCGTCGTGATCGCACGTTGCCCTCCTACATACGACATGTCAAGTGCTTTCCCCGGATCAACAAGAAACAAAATGTTGTAGACGGACAGCTCCCGCGAGCAGGACGAGGTGAACATGAATCACCTCGTTGCCGGCTGCCGGATGTTGGCCCCGAAGATAGTACTATTACCGCCTCGTCTTCTTCTAGTCGTGCTCCTCCCGGTCCTGCAAGTAGAGGCACAGTAGCAGCACCACAAAAACTGGGAGAGCTCTTTAGCTCAGACGCCAGAGCATTGGCCTTCTTGGTAAAAATTGACCCCGAAGATACGGATAGTCCGAGTGTGGAAGTGAAACGTTTGCTAGCGCGCGTGGAGAAATTGCAGGCCGCGTTTGAAGAATGGGAGGAAAAAGTTCTGAATGATGCCAGCCTGAGTTCCTCGGCGGAAAAAGACCAGCAGAACTTCTTCACTCGGAAAGGGGAGGACGAGTGGGAGAGCACCTTCTTTTGGTTCGAGTTCTGGCAGCTCCGGAAGATTGCTGCTTGGGTATGAAAGTGCACATTCCGAACGCCCCCTCCACCTCAAGGAAGATGAAGATCCCCTCGTTTTTATTGCTGTATGGCATCAACAAGCTCGAAAATATCATCATGAACATCAGCAGTAGAAGAAGAACTACTTCTTGTTACCCCAAACGCCGAGAGGCGGCTTTTGCATTAACGTGACGCATTTTTGTTTTTCTCACACGACGAGTGTTGTCGTGCAGTTGGGCAGCACCCACCTGGCAGAATCTGTAGTTTCGCGGCAATCTTCGGTGCCACGAACAACTATTGAAGGGTGTACAACCACTTAGCACGACTTCGCATGACAGATCGATGAGGGGAGGTGACAGGGGCTTGGCGACGAGCTGTGCACGGTCATATTTGGAGATGAAGCGCCTGAAAGATGACCCACACAACTCTGAAGCGCTTCATGACTTTTGGACCCTGTACGGGGGCGGCGCCTATTCGACCCTTCCCACCTCAACGGCAAACGAGGGCAAGTGAACAAATTCCACACGACGGAAAAGATGCGCTGGGAGGTGGTGGTTGCAGAGGAAGTAAATGGAAAGGGGTCGTGTATCATGTCTCTCGTGATATTGATCAAGCCGGAGCAACATCTGCACGTGCTCACGAGAGCAGAGCTTTTAGGCTACCTAGGTATCTTCACCGATGTGCTGGAAGCTTCGGAGTTCTATCATGGTCAAGCAGCAGCAGCCGTCTAACCTTCGGAATGATGCCCCATATCATGATGAAAATGCCTCTACATCTACACTAAGACATGCGGATCGTGTGTCTCGCACATGCCTGAGTAGAGTGAGGCTGCGCCGCAGCTTCGCTGTACTTGTTGTCTCTACAGCACTAGTTCCTTCTTCGCGATCGTGAAAAAGTTGTATCTATATTGCAAAATATTGTACCGCTACCGGCACAGTGACAGTCAACATCTGCACCATCTCCACCACAATCGCTTTCCAGAAAAGAAGTCGTAATTATGTAGGTGATGATCGAAAAATTACAGGAAACATATTTGTTGAAACAGAGCTTACTCGTCTCAAATGATTTTTCTTTCGGAAATCATAAATGGTTCGTTTTCTGTTTAGTTTTGGAAGTTTTGTTTTGTGCACGCTCTGAGCATTTTTTTATCAAATCTTTACCTTTTGGAGCTGTAAACTAAATTGTACTACTCGAATGAAGCACGGTGAAGAGGACCACACAAGAAACATCAAGAAACTGCAACTTCTATTTAAGTAAAAGTAATGGCCACGACAGCGGTCGTGGTTATTTATATTTTCTCTATTTGCTACTATTTATGATCTCGAAGTTTTTCATTTTTTGACGCCGTGCGGCAAATGTGGAAATCTACCGGTGCGTGATCAACATGCGCTGTTTTGGACGACATTGCGTTACATTCTACAAGCTATCCTAGCTTATCCTAGTGTATGATGAAGCCTGCTTGTCCTAGCCTGCTTGTCCTAGCTATCCTGAGCCTGCTTGTCCTAGTGTATGATGAAGTATAAGTAGCGATGTGCTACATTCCAGAGAGCAAAAGAAGATTGCAGCTGCACCGATAAATTATAGCGAACCGCGGCGGAGGAAACGCAGGCGAGCAGCTTCTTGTTGTATTTGTGGTAATTAGTTTATGCTGGAGACAAAAGTCATTCAGTGTCAACATTTTGGAACGCATTCCACATCTACTCATTAGTGTTGCTTCACTTCACGAGCACGACCTGCTTCTCGCCTTTGAGCCACCGCAACATCACATGCGCAGCAGTCGCAGAAGCAGCGTGGTCCTCGAGCACAAATTTACTTTTAGCCGGATCTAGTACTTGGACGTCGACGTCCGTTCGTGTTGGTGCTATTTCTACGCAAAAAAAAAAGCAGGAAACAAGCTTTCCGCAGAAGGTCCGTCCGGACTGTCTTTGCCAGAGGAGGCAAGATGTCGAAAACAAACGCGACGATGATGTCGCGAAAGTAGAGCAAGAGGCTCTACTTGAAACGGAAAACGCGCGCGAGGAAAGAACATTGCTATGAAATATTAAATTGCTCCTGTATTCTTGGTCTTCACCAGCGTCCTTTTTTGGTTAAGGGACCACGGACTGACCGCGCAGCACCGCATTTAGTGCTCGGTGTTGTTGTTCTCTGGTGAAGATGAAACCACGTAGGATATGGATATTAAACTCTAAGTATTAACTGGGTCCTCCAATCCTGGCACCCCCGAAACAGAACAGGATCCGTGTTGCGAATTGAAAATGATCGATCTGGTGTTGATGCAGCTCTGCTGGTAAAAAAGACAGGAGGTGGTCTCTCTGACCTTGTTCTAAGTGATTAGGTGTTGTAGAAGATCTTTCCTCATATCAATTAGACCCGTTCAAAAGTTCCATTTTTTTTTGCGCAACCAAAAACTGCCCGTGATTCGAACCAGAAAAAAAGGATTGCCTACAACGCTCTGATCTTCCATTTCTTTTTCACGGACGAAGATGGCGAGAGCATTTTTATACTACGCACAGTATAATTCCGGGTCTTTGTGCAGCCGATATTAGCTGACGCCATCGACATTTCATTCCTACCTTTCGCATCAGAACATCTACCAGTTTTGATGTACCTAGAGTACTTGCTTGTACCTCTTTTTCATATCGTCCAAGGAGTCAATTCCAAGTGCAAGTTGCACCTGTGGTTTTGAATTTGATGTAGCGAAAAATCAATTTTCTACCTTTACATTTAGATTTAGATTTACTCGACGTGGTGGGATATTCTTCCCGTGTTGAACCCTTCAACATATAAGAAGTTCCGCAGAGATATTGTGCCCTCTCCTGTACAATTTTACGTACGGCGTATGCACAGCCGTCTACTTTTCTTTTCACAGACACTTCTACATCACACTTGCCGGCTTCGTTTTATTTTTCTCACTACAGCATTTTTGCTGGCCAAAAGTTTTGGCCCAAAACATCGATCACCAAAAATGGCTTTTTTCAACTACAAGTCGCGCGAAAAGCTTCCGGCACTTCCTCCGACTTGTTTGGCCGGAGCTGCGTCGTGGCGTATGGAAGTGTCAGGATTGAAATCGTCAAAGTTGAAATAGTTTGTGATGCGTAAAATGCTAGACGCAGAGGGCCTGTCTTGCAGAGCAGGCAACTGAGACCGATTATAAGTCTGTTTGGGGTGTGAGGTAGAGCTGCTAAAATAGCATGACAAAAGCAGTCTTCTCTGCTCAAACAGCATGACAAATTGGATTTCCATGCTCCCAAAATTACTATCTAAACTGCAGCAGCTGGTCAAAAATGCATGCGAGGGGTATGTTCGGGGGTATGTTCGGGGGTGTGTCAGGGGTATGCAAATGGCAGCCAATCACGACCTGAGTACAAATTTTTGGCGAAAAAGCAGAAGGTGGGGTATAAACATACCCCAGACACACCCCAGACACACCCCAGACATACCCC
>CAJINV010000005.1:5615468-5722024 GCA_905178155.1 Amoebophrya sp. A120
CCCAGGGGCGCAGAAACAGGTCCGCGCGCCCTGGTTCGGCGGAACAGGCGCAAGGAAGGCCACGCCCTCGGTTGGTCTTGGGTAGTCCTTTGGGGGGGGCGCCCCGCCAAGGGGCGCAGAAACAGGTCCGCGCGTCCTGGTTCGGGAGAACAGCCCCCAGGAAGGCCGCGTCCTCCCTTGGTCGTGTGTAGTCCTTTGAGGGGGGGCGCCCCGCCAAGGGGCGCAGAAACAGGTCCGCGCGCCCGGGTTTGGGAGAACAGGGGCAAGGAAGGGCGCGTCCTCCCTTGGTCGTGACTAGTCCTTTGGGGGGGGCGCCCCGCCCAGGGGCGCAGAAACAGGTCCGCGCGCCCTGGTTCGGGCGAACAGCCTCCAGGAAGTCGGCGCCCTCGGTTGGTCGTGGGTAGTCCTTTGAAGGGGGCGCCCCGCCCGGGGGCGCAGGCAGAAACAGGTCGGTCCGCGCGCCCTGGTTCGGGAGGACAGCCTCCAGGAAGTCCGCGCCCTCGGTTGGTCGGCAGTAGTCCTATGGGGGGGGCGCCCCGCCCAGGGGCGCAGGAACAGGTCCGCGCGCCTTGGTTCGGGAGAACAGCCCCCAGGAAGGCCGCGCCCTCGGTTGGCCGTGGGGAGTCCTTTGATTGGGGGGGGGGCGCCCCGCCGAGGGGGGCAGAAAAGGGCGCACTTTCCCAGGGGGGGCGCCGGCTCCACGGGCGGCAGGGCCATCCCGTTCTGTCGCAAAAAAAATAAAAATCCTGCCGCATCATGGGCAAGAAAAGCCACCGCGGGTGGCTCTTCTTCGCTGCAAGGTCGCAGCGCGGGGACTCTGTCCCCGCGCCATGACCTTGTTTAAACTGCAGCAAGCCAGAACTTTTGAAGCTTTTGGGTGTGTTCTGGGGTATGCAAAGTGGGTCCGTAGCATCGTGATTTGTAATTTGCAGGCCACACCCCGAACACACCCCGGACACACCCCAGACACACCCCAGACAGACCCCCGACACACCCCCCCCGACAAGAACTGTTGAAGCTTTGGGGTGTGTTCTGGGGTATGCAAAGTGGCTGCGTAGCATCGTGATTTGCAATTTGCAAGACACACCCCGAACACACCCCGGACACACCCCAGACACACCCCAGACACACCCCCGACACACCCCCCCGTCACACCCCAGGTAGACCCCCGCCACACACCCCCGGAAGACAGCCCCGACACACCCCAGACAAACCCCCGGCGCGCCCTCGGCTACCACATCCAGAGCAGGGGGCAGAGAGCCTCAATATCCAGAGCAGAAAGCATACCTGGGTCCGAATCGAATAAATATCCAGAGCGGGCTCAAGTATCCAGAGCGGGTTTCCCGCACGGCCCAGGGGCAAAAGCCCTAGGTCAGCGCGGGGACTCGGTCCCCGCGTCATGACCTAGGGGCCAGCTTCGGGCGCTTCGTTCCCGGGCGGAAACTAACCGCACGGCCCAGGGGCAAAAGCCCTAGGTCAGCGCGGGGACTCGGTCCCCGCGTCATGACCTAGGGGCCAGCTTTGGGCGTTTCCCGGAAACTAACCGCACGGCCCAGGGGCAAAAGCCCTAGGTCAGCGCGGGGACTCGGTCCCCGCGTCATGACCTAGGGGCCAGCTGCTTCGGGCGCTTCCCGGAAACTAACCGCATGGCCCGGGGGCAAAGGCCCTAGGTGAGCGCGGGGACTCCGACTCGGTCCGCGCGTCATGAATTAGGGGCCAGCTTTGGGCGCTTCCCGGGAACTAGCCGCACGGCCCAGGGGCAAAAGCCCTAGGTCAGCGCGGGGACTCGGCCCCCGCGCCATGACCTGGGGGCCAGCTACTGCACCGGCGCTATGGGCCAGCTCCTTCCTTTCTTTTCTCTTTGTTCGTGGTAGGCTAACGGACCCAGTGTGGGCAAGCAGTCAGGGGAGCTCCGTCCGCAGGTCTGTCGCGGATCAGGGAATGGATGCAGGACACACAGAGACACCGAGCTGCAGGGGCCTGCCTGCCCCGTGTCACCACAGCCGCCGAACTCGTCCCAGACAAATGCCGGAAGGTCGCCGCACGGGGACTCTGTCCCCGTGCTCGGACCTTGTTTGTCATGCGCCACTTGCAAACTGGGCTCCAGCTTGTATCGCTTTTCTGCATTACAGATTATTTCAACTTTGACGATTTCGATCCTGACGCTTCCATATGGCGTTTCTTGCTAGTACTCTTCCTCGCTGGCTATCCGACCTGCTGTCACGCACTGCAGCCTCCTCGTAACAAGAAATCCTCAGGCCGGCTGCCTCGTGCTGCTGGTCCTCGTTGGCAGATTAAACAGCCGACTTCGACTGCTCCCGAAGCTCCTATTACCGGTGGTGAGCTAGAAGCTGTCCTCCCAGTCCCAGTAGCCGCCGATGCGCCTTGTTCTGGGGAGCTACTAGAAATCCGAACCGTGTCGGGTGACCTTGTGGACCTTGGACTAGGCGGCGACAAAGGTTCCGCCCCTGGTGGGCCCCCTGGAAGGAGCTCGAAAGACCCAGAATCCTTTCGTTCTCCACAGAAAGATTGGCGTCAGATTTCGCTCAAGCTTCTCGCCGAGGGTGTGCGAGACTATGCCTGTGGTCGTGCAGATGTTGAACATGATCAGGCGCGCGGCCTGTTGCAGCAGGCTGAAGTACTAACGTCTTCAACAGCAACGCAGGTGGTACAGGACTTCACTCTCCTGCACGGCACGAGCCAGGTGCTGCGCGTGCTACTGCTCCTTAAGCGCCGTCGGACTGGCAGCCTGGGGCTAGTTGTGCAAGATTCATCTCGTCGTGCAGGGGGTGAAGAAGAGTCGTGGGAGTGCGAGGTCCTGGAAGTAATAGCTTCGCCGTCATATAGAGTTGTTCCGGAAGACGGTGCAGCTGTTGCTCCACCTACGAGTGTATGAATTGCAAAAGTATCGTACTCGTATAAATGCATTACAAATTTTCTCCGCATGAGAAATAAAATTTGTCATGCTGATTTATCTTAAGAAAAATATTTGTAATGCAGGAATTGCATTTGTACGAGTGCGATACTTTTGCACAGGATAGAGTGCTACTTTTGATGCGAGTATCAAGCAAGATTTTTCTACTTATTTTCGGTTGGACACGGACAAGCTGTTGGGCGACCTTGTGATCATAGATCCGCCGAGCAGCTGCCACAAGAGCAGCGTCGTGAGCCTTACCCTGGTTGTCAAACCCGCACGCAGGCTCCCGCTGGCGGAGCTGTTAACGTCGCTGACGAAAAATGTTGTGGACGCGGATGTCCTGGTAGGCCGCGGGCTACTTGGGAAGTGGCTTGCCATGGTAGGAGAGGACGAGGTGGCGGGCAACGGTCCGCGATTTCGCGACTTCCCATATGGCGTTCTCAAACGTTACATTCTCAACTGTTGACGCGATTTGTCATGCAAAAACGCTATCACTCTTCACACAATCAACAAGCCTTCTTCGCATGACAACTTCTCGACGCGCTGAATAGCAAGAGAATCCGCCCGAAATCTGTCATGCAAAAGGCGCAGTCTTCCTCGCTCCTTTCACTTTTTCGATTTTTGCATCACAAATTCGTGGAGCGCTTGAGAATGTGATAATTGAGAAGGCCATATCCCACACCCACTGGAAAGGGTTGGATCAGGTGGCCTGGTCGCGCTTTTGGAGGAGTTTCTGGATAGCCAGCTGGCCTTATCAAATGCAAATGTGTCTGGGTCTGGAAACTTGTGGCGCTAGTTTGTGAATGGTGGGCGTGCTGCAAAAATACGCAGCCACGCATGACAGGTTTCTGCGCTCCTTTGTGTTTCGCTTTCCGCATGGCAAACTGCACTTTTGCATGACAGGCAAGAGGATATTCTCCTGCTCACGCTTTACAGATTCAACTGTCATGTGATACAAGCATGACAGACCTTGCATCCCTCCAGACCCAGACACATTTGCATTTGATGGGCCTCGTTTCGTAACGACTTAATCAATCTTCACGGGGGTACATCTTCAACTTCCGGAGACTTCGCGGAGACCTTATGCACTGCAAAAGTATCGTACTCGTATAAATGCATTACAAATTTTCTCAGCAAGAGAAATGAAATTTGTATATGCAAATTTACCTTAAGAAAAAGATTTGTAATGCATGACTGCAATACGAGTGCCATACTTTTGCACAGGATAGACCTACTCGTCCGACGATCTTGCTCCCCAAGTCAGTGCCAGTTCCTTCCACAACCAAGTTTTACTCTGGAATCGAAACCTACCTCCGGGTTGGGCCGCATATACAGTCGAGTCCAAAGCAGGAGGTGGAAACTGGCGTATCCGATGCAAATATTTAGATTAGGGTCGGGAAAAAAATTAAAGTTTTCATGCTAGTACATGATCTGTAAATCGAAGTTTTTATCGAGAAAGATGTTAACTAGAGTACGTAGCGAGGAGCGACACATTCTTACGCGATCTCTACATCTCAGCGCGTGTTAATAGTGCGCAAATGAGTAGCGCTATTTTTGAGCTGCGCGAGGATGCGCGACACGACAGTTCGGGATTGCTATTGGAGTTATCAGAGCTACAAGTTTTTCTACACGGCCCAGATCGATATTTGCGATTGATATGGCACAAAGTGGAGCGAGCATTTCGCGCAGCAATCATGAACAAGGTGAGCAGGGACGAAAACCATAGCTCCGGTGGCGGTCTACAGAACTGGCGCAAGCGGGTCCTAGTACGAAAACACTATGGGAGTGCGCAGCTCCCCCTCCCCGTCATTTGTATAGCATGGGCGGCAATACAAGCGTCAGCAAGAGTGCCGGTTTGCGTGACAGATTTGCACAGCAGTGTAGTACTAACTGGGCTTTCGGAGTTTGTCACGCAAACAGTGCCAAGAGGCAGAGGCACAGCCTGGATTTGGTATTTTGCATGAAGACAAATGAGGGGGAGGGGGAGTTGTGCTGCACTGTCATAAAACTGCGCAAACGGTATTTCAGGCACTCACAGTCCTGATAGCTTACATATCCTCTGCAAAACAAGCATCGTACGCATACTAATTGTGGCATTGCGCGACAAATCTCATTTTCTAACCGTTGCAGTGTGCTGTTGAAAACAAGTCGACAACAATCACGCCAATTTACCGCAACAAGCTGCATCTGCTTATAATCGAAAATGAATTTTGTAACTACACGACGCGTCATTTTTTTATAATGCGTCGAAGTTGTATAGTATTAGTATATCAGTAGTAGTGCGATGTTGCTTCTGTAGTCGTGATAGCACATTCCAAGCCAGGAACATCCTGAGGATGTCGGAGCGATTAGCGTGACATTGACCATTATACGACTTCCTGATCAACAAGGAGATGCAGTAGATGGCTTTACGAAATGTACTAAACATGTCTGGGTCAGGAAATAAACTTTTTTGGAGTGGTAGTCCCTCCACGAAGAGAAACGGACAGCAGTCCTCTGATTCTGAAAAAAGACCGCGCTACTTTCGGCTACGGCTGATGGTATGAAGCGTTTTATAGCGGAAAATGCGTCACCTCCAGGCGGCTCCGCCCGCTTCGAAATTGCAAAAAATGCGGAAAAAGTGTACTTTTTCGCATGGAAAAGGCGTGGAAGCTGCATACAAAACTGGCCGACTTTGTCCAGAACCCGGAAGCTGCTTGAAAATTGAAAGTGAGAACTTTTGCTGAAAAAGCAGAGGGCGCTTGGAAATTGCCGCGCAAAAGCGGTTTTTAAAATTGTCACAGGGCCCAGACCGCCGGGATTGTACAACAAAAACCAGGCATCAAGTCTGTGGAGGTGTGTCCGCCCCTCACGGTTTTCGGCCTTTCTGAGGGTCGCAAATTGAGACCCTGTCCCGCTTGAAATTCCCCGACTTGGGTGGCCCGAAAGGGCTGCCAGAAATGCCGCAAATTGTGTAGCTTTTATTTGAAACTTGCTTTATTTTTGTCGGCTAGCATGCCGCCCAGTATAACTTTATGCGCGACGGAGTGCTTCTCGGCAAAAACGCACTCACTCTTTTGCGCGCCCTTGCTTCCTGGTATAGAGGATGAGACCGCGGCCCTTGTGGGCACCACTTATGGACCGCGGCCCTATCCAGGACGTCAAGGGATACGTGGCAGCCTTCGCACTGACTGGGGTGGTTCGCACGCTTTTAGTTACCAATATCGCCCTCCAGGCGCGACCGTCGTAGTCTCTCCACGAAGACAAACGGACAGCGGTACGCCCAGGCATGTGACTGTTCTTGAAGCAGCTGGCGGCCCAACCTCCATGCACAAATAGCTTGCGTTGTTTGTGCACGACCACAAACTTCTATCGGGCACTCATGATGATGGTGCGCTTCATGTTCATGCATCACAGTTTTTTGCTGCGTACGCAGTTCGAAGTCTGCGAATATACTGCAAGGCCACTGCACTCTAAGTACTTCTTCTAGACCCAGACATAGTTTTGTTGCTAGCTGATAAATTGGATTTTGGAGCAGTTCAAAATAACTGCAGACCCGCGCGCACCTGGTGTTGACCGGGTTAATTCGATCCCTTTTGAGACAACGCGGGCATCTATGAGAGTGCACAACCCGAACTCCCGCCCGGGTCCGCCCCCTTTTATTTGTCATGTGAAATCCCAACTAATCCAGTGCCAAAAGTTACTGCCTCGTAGCACTACGTGCGTGACAAATCGTAATTCCGGAAGCCCAAACAGTGCTACTACTACACCCAGTGCCTGAGCTTGTCATGCACAGGGTCCACGTGTGCTGGTGTTTGTATATATAATTCCTGCTTAATTCCTGCCAGTCCTTCTACCGCAGCCCCGAAGGGACATGGGTTGCGGAGTGACATCGGATGTCACAACAAATGCGCTCGAGTGTACGTCCACTCAAGAGGAACGATGAGAAAAGACAGAATTCAAATGTCACGGACAAACACAAAGATGATGATGATGACTTATACCAACACAACAGACAAATGAGGGGGAGGGGGACGAAAAAATGCGCGCTCTCATAGCGACGATCATGAGCGATCAACGGCCAGCGGGTTGTGATGCTTTTGCAATAGCGGGAGAGTTCCTTTCACGACAACTACAAGTTGATATATTGAACGTAAATATAATCTTATCACGCACTGCTGCTGTACTAGATGCTAGATTATGATAAAAAAGCACTTTTGATTTTTCCGCCTCCCTTTATTGTCATGCAAGAATCGTGCAGCGTCTGATGCGAGCTTGTACTGAGCAGACGCAGCCAAGCTGCCATGCTTGGCCGCGTCTGCGATCAAGGCGCTTTTGATGATGGTTACGTCTGGAATTAAGGCTCTTTTGATTGTACTAGCCCATCATGATTCCTCCCCCACCAGCAGACAGCATCCATGATAAGTATTTGCGAAGCATAATTCCACGGTGACGGTGTGCGTTTCTTCGAGCTGGGACTGCGATTTCTGCACGAAGTGAGGAGAGAGGACAGGAGGACGCAGCCAGGTTTTCCTTGGCGGGTTCGTTGATCGTAAGCAGCAGGAAGATCATATCAGAGTGCAAAACTGCTCCCCCTTCCCCTCTTTTGTATGGCATGAGCAGCAAACCAAGCGCCAGCACTCCTGGGGCTTGTGCGTGACAAGTCCACCGGCCGAAGGTAATGCGGTTTGGCTTTCCGAATATATTTGTCATGCATCATAGTGATACAAGGCAACAACTGGAGGATTTGGGTTTTTGCATGAGAAATGAGAACGCGGGGGAGTAGTTGTGCACTCTCATAGAAGATCAGCGGTCGCTCCGCTTCTTCAACATCAAGCCGTGCTGTGCAACTCGGGGAGAAGAGCATCCGATTTTGTTACCGTTGCGGAGAACAACACGACCTCGGGATGTCGAAGCCTGCAGCTTTATTTCATCTGAAAAGCGTGCGCCGTGTTGCAGCCCGACCATATGCGGATTTTGGCTCCTTATATTGTTTTTGTCGCGTATACTGCAGATGAAGTTTTTGAGCCCGCCAAGGCTCTACATCAACTGACCAGAAGCTGCGTCATGACAGACTGCTCTCCGTCTCCCTAAGGGCAGAGAGGCGGCTTGTTGCACACAGAAGATCGATCGAGTGCGATGTTCTAGGTGCGGGCGGGGTAGATCCATAGAAGAATGCCACGCGATGACGTGTATCATGCGCGACAGATGAGGAAGAACAAGACAAGACGAATGACATGGAACGTGAGCGATGTACAGGTGTAGCCACCAAGGTGGCTTTCCTACATCAGAAGGATATAGCGCATCAAGACGGAGCAGATGACCGATATTTGAATGCTGGAACCGAGTCTACCGTCTCCTTTCATCTGAAAAACGCACCTTATTGCAGTCTGACCATGTTGGTGCGGGGGCCGTGTGTGATTTATCTTCGTGATAGTTGGCTCTTATTCGACGATTGTTATAATTTCCTGTTGCCAAATCCAAATGTACTACCAGATGAAGTTGATGATCATGCCGCGCTACCAATCCAAATCCATGGCCGCACTGTAAGAAAATTTGTTGCAGTTGGCTTCAACAACGACATCCGAATCCTTCTTCGGATGACCACGCCGGACGGAATTGTTCATCCTCGATCACCGTGTTTCTCGATTTCACATGTCGACGCACGGGTTTTCACGACGATATGTGATGTTGCCTCGGAGGTTCTTGTGCAAAAAATTTAGGTTTTGTTGGTCTTTCGTGACAAAATCAGCCCTTCTACTCGCGAAACACGGGCAGGTTTTGTTTTCTTCTACCGAATAAACAAGAAAGGATCCGTAGTACGAAGTAAAAACGATCGATGAAGATGATTCAGGGAGGACGTCGGCATGATGTCCCTCTGACTTTAGTCTATCTATAAATCTGGACGAAGAGGATGTCGATGACCTCTCCTCAGATCAACTAGTCCCGCTCGAAGCGACACGAAGAAGATCCTCGATAATTTCCGTGCTCATGAAGAAATGTTGCCCGTGGTTCTTCAAAGCAGTATGACACAGTGATAGAAGTGATCCATCACGGAGAAAGAGATCATGAAGTCAACATGATCGCTACAATCGGCTTAGGCACAGGCCTGAAAAAATTAAGCGGTTCTGTTCCCCTGCTCTTGAGGAGTAAAAAGAGAGAGATAAAAAGAACTCGCTGTCGGTTTGAGGTTATTAAAAAAGGCGTGTCCTCTGCGCTGTCCGAAAAATGAAAAATCTAAATGTGCTGGACACGATCCTAAATCGTGCAAGAAAATATGAAGAAGAAGGACCAGCTCGAAATTTTCACGTGCTCCTCCACCGGATGGATCCAACTAATAGAATCAACAAGAATGTGAGGCTCGTCATCAGAACCTGAAATGAAGCAGATCTAGATCTAAATCGAAAATTGTGTTTCTGCGGCCGCATGAACAAAGGTTCGTGAAAAATTTCGAGCTTTTTAACACGAAGAGCAAGGAAGCGTTGCGGAAAATAAGGTCGCAACTACAAACATGTGAAGCAGATTCTGCTAAAATAAACCTAGTATAATTGTGAAGATTCTTTCTCTCTCACCCAGAAATCGAAATTCTCACCCAATTCTCCATTCAACTCAAACCACAACCAAACCAGGGTCCGCTCCAGCTCAATGTAAGCTTTTGTCTCGTAAAAGTTTCCATCAGAAACTGGACGAAGTCAGCTCATTCCGCCGAAAGGAAAAAAAAACAAACCGTCAAAATGGATCAGCAAAACCGTAAGTTCGAAGACATCCAGAAGATGTTGGTGTGCCGCACCCATCTGGTATCCACAGTAAATTTCCCGTACACTCGTACAAATGCTGTCCCTGCATGACAAAACTCGACTCCGGATTATGGTTTAGCATGACAAGTATCAGGCTGCAAATTGGTAAATTCTGTGATGCATTTTGTACAATGTACGGAAAATTTGTATTGCATAGCTGGGAACACTGAACGTGGACCACCGCATGAAGCGCTACGTCTTCCGCCGCACCCAGGACGGCATCCACTTTATGAGAGCCTCAGGTTGGAAATCCTCAAAGTGGAAATAATTTGTAATGCAAAAGAACGAATCCAGTTGAAGTGCCATTTCTAGTCGGCGCATGACAAATTTTCCGGGCACTCAAAGCATGTCTGTCATGCTAGACAGGCAAAGGGGTGCCCTTCTCTCGTGCTAATCAGCAGCCCAATTATGAACCCCTAGCAGGACAATAGTCGGTCTCCATTGTGTCCTCTGCAATGCACTCATTTCTGCCTTGCATTTCATGCATCACAAATTATTTCCACTTTGAGGATTTCCATTCTGAGGCTTTCATACACTTGTTGGACCTGGGAAAAACCTGGGAGAAGGTGATGGTGGCGGCCCGCGTCATCGTCGCCATCGAGAACCCCGAGGACATCATGGTCATCTCCCAGCGTCCCTATGGTATAGGATTTTATTTGGGTTTTCTTTTTACTCGTAATAATACGCATTACAGGATTATTTTTCGTAGCAGAAATCGCATGACAAGTTCGAAGAGTTTAAAGAGAAAATGAATTTGTGATGCTAAACAAGGCAGGAAAAAGGACATTTGTAATGCCAAATCGCATATAATAATACACAGGTTCCCGCGCGGTGTTGAAGTTCTCCCAGCACGTTGGCTCCGTTGCCCACCCCGGTCGCTGGACCCCGGGTACGCTGACGAACTACATCACCAAAAAGTTCGCCGAGCCGCGTCTCCTGATCGTCACCGATCCGCGCACCGATTCCCAGGCTGTCTTGGAGGCTTCCTATGCCAACATCCCGGTATTTTGATGCTATAGAGATTTTTTTTTGGATTGGTTTGTTTTTCTTTCTCTGTGTAAGAAGAAGTATTGCATGACAGAGCGAGTGGCCGCTGAGTAGGGAAGAATCTGTGCAAGAAGAGAAATTTAGAAGTCGGTGTAGTTGTATGCTGGTGCATTTGTATTGCTCGACATCAGCGTGAGGAGGCGGACAATAGCAGCGCACGCGTTATGATGATTGGATCACTTGGGACACCTTCTGAACCCCCGGGTCTACTTGTTGAATCCGGGGGTAATGTGAAAACTATTGTGACCGCCCCAGTCTGATCTTGTGACGCTGATAAATTCTCGCGATCACAATTTCATGCGCGTGCTGTCATCTGCAGATTTAGATAATTCCTACTGCAAATACTCTTGTTTCAAAGCATGTCTCCTTATCATGATGATTGGATCACTTGGGACACCTTCTGAACTAAGCTTTCGCAAGCAAGAAGTTTAGTAATGTGAACAACTACGTGACCGCCCCAGTCTGACTCTTCTAAAAGCACAATCTTTATTCCAACTCGATGTCAAAAAAGACGTGCTCGGTTATTTCATCATGACAAGCGTGGGCAGCAGCTCTCCTCTGTCTTGGTCTTTGAGTTTGACTTCTCTTGCCGCGTGACTACAACAGTAGTACCTAGGCGATCGCTACAACTTCCCGGTATGTCATACAGAGCTGCACTTCTGTGTCCAACACACAATATCATCTTTCCGTCAAAAACAACAAAACGGAAACACTGACTCTCCGCTGGAAAGACACGCTTGTGACACTGACTCTCCGCTGGAAGTCATCCTGACTGAACAGGAAAGACTGCTGAAACTGGAACAGGCCAGTTGGAACATGTCCGGAACAGGCCAGTCAGCGAACAGGCCAGTCAGCGAACAGGCCAGTCAGCGAACAGGAAAGACTGCTCATCCTGACTGAACAGGAAAGACTGTCTGTTCCAGTTCTCATCATGAAGTCACAGGAAAGACACTCTGTGTGGCGGAAGTCACAGTGACTGACTCACAGCCATCATCTGAAAAAGTGTTAACGTTAACGGTTTCCACAGATGGCAGTCATGCATTACAAGTCTTGCCTTCCATGCATGCTACGCAATACAAATTTTATATCATCTTTCCGTCAAAAAAAAACAACAGGTCATCGCGCTGTGTGACACGGACTCCCCGCTGGAGCACATCGACCTGGCCATTCCGTGCAACAACAAGGGTAAGGAATCCATCGCCCTCATCTTCTACCTCCTCGCCCGTGAGGTCTTGTACCTGCGTCGCGGCGCCCTGAACCGTGGACAGGAGTTATGAATTGCAAGAATGTCTGAGTCTGGAAGATTGCAACTTGTGATGCTGTCTCTGGATAATTCCAAAAAAGTCTGTATTGCATGACCAGCAAAAGGAGTCCAGTTTGTGCTACGCGGAGAGGGCATTTCTCATGCGGAATACGCACCAGAAAGCCATCTCAAAATCTGTGATGCTAGGCCATGCATTACAGACGTAACGTGTCATGCAGAATATGCATGGGAAACCTGTCACTCTTCCAGACCCAGACATATTTGCACTTGATAGGAGTGGGACGTTATGGTGGACTCCTTCTTCTGGCGTGACCCGGATGAGATTGCCGAGAAGGAAGAGGAGACGACCAAGTGGTATAGCTAGAATTGCATTACAAATCTTTTTCGTAAGGTAGATCCGCATTACAAATTTCATAGCCGTTTGTAATCTCGGTTTTGAGTCCTGTTAGCATTCAATCTGTCATATGTCCTGGTGCACGAGTTCTTCACACTGGTCTGAGTTGTCTTGTTTGTTTCTGTCAAGAACAAATGCGTGAAGATCAAGATAAACAGTCGTCAACATGATCAAAACTACCCAAACTACAGGCAAGAGGAGACCGCCGCTCAGGGCCAATTCGGTGACAACTTCCAGGCGCAGACTGGAGGAAACTGGGATGACAACTGGGAAACCACCAACGCCAACCAGGATGGTGACTGGGGTGCGACCAACACCGCCGAGGGCTGGTAAGCAATTCTGTGCATTTCATAATGCAATACAGAAATGATGAACCAGTTCTCGTTCTTCCCACTGCGCAGTTTAGGGCATTACTAGCTGTGTACCACGGAGAACGAAACTTTGTTTGCGGATACTGAGATTTAAGAGGACGTCTTCCAGGGGGCGTTCTGAAAGATCACATTATCCAGATGAAGTCTACACATATTTTTCAGAACTGAAAAACGGTTTTACGGAACAATATTACTACTACTTCTAAAGACACAAAAAAAAACTTGACGGTTTGATTTTGAAAATCAAGTACTTATAATGATTTGCGTTTTGACGACGTCTCTGCACTAAAAACTTGCTGATTCAGGTGCAGCTGACGCTCCGCAAATTTGTAATTTACATGTACTTGAAATATTTTCTTTTCATGATCTTAAAGCTATTACTCTATTCAAATTGTGCACTTCTAAAGTCGATCATCTACTACGTTTTTCTTCTCGACGGGCTACCAGTGAGATTTGGTAGACAGGAAAACTGAACTGGAATTGTGATGCAAGGTCGCATCATCCGCTAATGGTGAACCTTTGGACAGCACATGGATAGATGATTTAAGATTTCGGCAGAGCTCGACACAGAAAAAAAAATTTCCTCCGAAGCGAGGAGGCGCAGCACCAGCTCAGAAGGCAGAGCTTCTGACTGGTTGCTTGGGTTGCGCTTCGAATCGCACTAGTCCGACCTGTTCTTTGGACGAACTAAAGATAGCCGCAGTGTTCCTTCCGTTGCCCGCGGCCGGTCGCTTGTTCGTTCGTCCTTGTTCTCGTAATGCACAAGGGTTTTTTGACACCTGCAAATCAATCATGTCGCGCAGAGGATCTCGATCAAAAACGCCTATTTCGGATCGTGACTATTTACTCCAAAATCTTGTTATCGAAGATTCACAAATCGAACTGACCTGATTTCACTTGCTTCAGGCCAAGAAATGCTGTGAAATTTTTTGAAGTTCGGCACGACCATTTTTTCTTTCGACTGCTAGACCACCCGAGAGGAGTTAAAAGATCTTCGTATAGTCGATCCTCACGTAGGGGTCTGTCGGAATTCTGCATGGAAAGACACGGCTTGCTCGAGATCGAATCCGTCCTTCCTTCGTCCAACTTCATTCAGTACCATAGCGATGAGAGGCAAGAGAGCTCTTGTTCTTAGCTAGTGACACCCTGTCCGTATTTCTTGTCAATTTACCTACCCAAGCTAAAAGCGCCGTAGCGTCGCAGCTCAAAATGTCCTCTTCCACAGCAACTGCGAACGGTAAGGCGAAAGCCGCTGCTGCTGCCGTACCCGCTTTACCGAAAGCAACCACTAGTATGAAACGGGAAAAGGGCAAGGAATCGCCGGGAGCAAAACGCACGAAGAAGGACGGTGGAAATAGCGGGTCTCCCGCTGTCCACTCGCCCTCCCGCAGGAACAGTAAGAACAGCAGCGCCCCCGCAGTGGAACAAGAGGACCCGCAGCGTGGTGCGCAGGCGTTGCCAGGAGCAGCGGCTGCTGCAAAAGGAACCACTACATCGGGTTCGTTTACCCTTCCACCAGCAGCAGCAGATCCTGCGAAGCAAGCTGCCAACCCTGCTTCAGGAGCGAATATAGCGCCACCTACAGTTGTGGCAGGAGCACCGTTTACTTCTCTGTCCGCGAATTGTACTCCCGGAAAAGGAGCTGCTTCGTTAGTTACAACAACTTCCACGACGAATCACCACGCCCCCACTTCCACTTCTACACCCGCAGCTGCGATCAACACTGCCGCGTCCGTATCCCTTCCCACCCATGCGACCACGTTTGTAAAACCAGTAAAACCGCTTTCCCTCTCCGCAAAGGAATTTGACGCGGTGAAGCGCGCGCAGGAACAGCTACGGAAACTGGAAGACCAGACGGTATCGGACCAAGTGATTATTCAAAACAGCTTTGAGGATTTGAAACAGCCGTTTTTTCAGGAACGGAATATCCTGTGCAAAAGTATCGTACTCATATTGCAGTCATGCATTACAAATTTTTATTGTTTAGTCAAATCCGCATTACAATTTACAAATTTTATTTCTCATGCTGAGGAAATTTGTAATGCATTTATACGAGTCCGATACTTTTGCAGTTCATACGGAATCAATTATTGCAATTCTTCCCGAAATTCTGGGGCAACGTCGTGTTGCGCATCTTCGATCCGCAATGGAGAGGGCTGGCTGCGACGGCGAAGAGTAGAGAGGGAAATACTGTTCCACTGTCGGCTCGGAGCGGCAGCGGCGGGCCGAGTAGAAGGGGGCAGAGCAATAGTAAGAGTTCCAACGCGAGTGGTAAGAGACCGGGAGCAGTGGGTGCAGCACCTCCTCCTGCACGGGCGCCTGCGGGAAGTAGGACCACTACCAGTGCTGGTGGAGCGGCCACGCCAAACACGACGGGAAGTACCACAGCCACTGCTGGTAACACGCTTTCTCGCAGTTTAGGCACTATGGTGGGACCAGGTGGAGGGACGAATACAACCGGAAGTGCTGCAGCTCCGGGGCGTAGCATGTTTAGCTTTGCTTTCTCCAATTTGTTTGGCTTCACGATCATGACAGAGGACGCGAACAACAACATCGCGTCTGGTGGGTCGAACATGAATGCGAATACGGCTAGTACTGGGTCCGGAACTGGGGACCACGGAGGAGCAACTACAACTACCGCAGCATCCACCTCTTCCCATGCGGGCACAGTTGGTGGATCCTCCAACACAAGAACTACCCCAAGTGCGGTTGCAGCAGCAGTTTCCACGACAGCGGCCGCACCACGGCCGGCTGATTTCGACGAATTTTTCCCGCCGATTATCCCGGATGAAGACGACAATTTTATCATGGAAGATGACATTCTAGGCGAGCATCAATCTGCACCTGCTGCGACTAGATCTACTTCCTTTGTCGGAGAAAATCAAAACGAACTCTCCGAACTCCTAGACGTTCACCTGCAGGACAATTTAGACGCCTTCGGCTCGCACCGATTTTCATTTGCGTTTTCGTCGCAGTTGCTGCGGCGGGCGGGGACGGCGAAAAGTAGTAGTGGAGGTGGTGGAGCTCCACATATTGGTGTAGTCTCCTCGTCAACATCTGCCAGTGCTGGTGCCACGGGAAACAAGCGGTCGCCAAGTAAAGAGCGCGGCGCGGGGACGGATGCGGTTGTAAATGGAGCAAAAAGTAGTGCTGCTTCGGCTGCAGCTTCGAAAACAGCAGGAGGGAAGCCGACCTCTTCGTCATCCGGTATAATTTCAAACTGTTTCTTTCGCGTGACTAAACGTGTGAACTGCGCCCAGGGCGTGGTAAAAGTGGAGGTGAAAAAGATTGCGCTGCCGGGAAGTGGTAATTCTGGAGGAGGACATCAAACTGATCCGACTGGCAAGAAGAAAAACAAAGCCAGTAGTACCGCTGGAAATTCAACTCGCGCGGCGACCACAAGTGGTACTAGCGCAACATCTAGTACGACAGCTGTTCCACCCTTGACCAGCAGCAATGCCCCCCCGACGACTTCAGGAGCTTTGCATCAAAATAACCAAACCACAAGAAACCAGCAACCCGCCATTCCCACCCCCGGGATTTTTACGTATCCTGAGGAAAAACGTACCCATACCAGAGTTGTAATGCAGATTTGCAAAGACAGGAAGACTTGTAATGCGCATTCGCATGAGAGCCATTTTCAGTCGTGTTTTGGAATTTGTGATGCTGTGAACAGGATGAGCAGATGGGTTTCTGATGCAGCTGGCCTTGCGAACCTGCACTACACTACGGACTGCAACTTGTGATGCGTGACTCACAAAGCTCCTAGGTTTGTGTTGCAAAATCCCCATCCTGACTCTGGTGCGGGTACGTTTTTACTCAGGATATCACGTCCTTGGTCAACGCCATTCGCACAACGTCCAACTCGACCAACGCGACACCAACGGGCACGCCGAACCCCAGCCCGGGCAGAAACCGACCTGCTGGTGGTGCAACTTCCGTTGCGAGCAGAATGGCACGGATGGTCAGAGGGGTCGGAGGTACAAATGGGCAGCAGAATAATTCTTCCTCTCCGCACGCGCACATTCTGACCGCGGCGGAATTGAGTAGTCCCACCTTGATACAACAATTTTTCACGAGTAGATTGAAGGAGAGGTTGGAAAAGGCGCAGGAGAAGGCGGAGATGGGTCGTGCAGCAACTACAAGTTCTGGCCAAAATGGAGCAGCAGGAGCACCAGCATCTACAACTTCAACAGGAGCGGCGGACAGCTCTGGTCAGCATCACGGACAGGAAGAGGAAGATGATGAAAATCACGACGATTTGCTTTTCCTCTCGTGGCTCTTCAGTGAGGACTACGCCGGAGAGCAGGGGAATTTTGGAGACGTCTTCAGGAAAGTGGCATGGCAGAATCCCTATGCGCTCGTACAGGATTTGTATGAAAGTGCGTGATTACGAATTACGGGCTTTGAAGACCTTACCTGCGGCCTACATGAACTTCGTCGAAACCCAAAGTAGTAGACTTGTGTGACTCAAAGAGATGAGCGCCATTGTGTGTGCGATAAGGCCGCGAAATTTTATTGTCAGGCACTTAAAGAGAATTCGGAACTGCAGAAGTGTTACACAAGCAGTCTGCTTTTCTTTTGGAAGAACGGGTGAACGAGCAGAAATTCATCAGCTTTTTTCTATTGTGCGTGATTGCGTTCTTGTTGACGAGCGAGCGTGTGGAGAGGCGACTGCAATTGAGGTAGAGAACTAGTACTCGAGTGAGCGACAGAGAAACGTGTGTAGCTAGAATTTCCGCAGAGCCCATGAGCTGAGAGCACGCAGAGGGGGAGGAGTTAGGCATCTTAATCTTTGTTGTGGCTTCATGCTTGTTGACTCTTTCCTTTTCGGATGTTGACTTGCGCACGAGGATGCACAGCGCGCCAAGGCTGCCCAGAAGCGCCCAGCCGCATAGCGCGGGCGTGGAGGCATCGGGCGCGGCGCTCCGGGCGGTGCTTGCAGTAAACCGCGGCCGCAAAAGGCGCCGCCGGATGATAGTCGCAGCGCCCCGATGGGTCTGGTCGCGGCCGTGCCCGTACTTATCGGATTGAGCGGCCGACCACGTGGCGCACCAATGGCGGCCGGCGTGAGAGCGACCAATGCTCCGCGCTTCGCTCCGTCGCTTTCGACGCGGCCGACGCCTCGATCGCAATCGCTGGCCATCCTGCAAGCAGCAGCCGGGCACCTGAAAACCGAGCTCAGACGTGCGCCGCGCCTTCGGAGCCGAAGGGGGCTGCCGCCTGGTGGGCAAGCAGGCCCGCAAGGCCGGCCCGCCTGGCGCATTTTCGGGGGGCGGGGCGGGTGGCATCCGCAGCGGGCCACCGGGCGCCCCAATTCCCGGGCGGGTTATTTTGCCAGAGGGCGCCAGCGGGCGGACGCGGTGGCCCGTGGTGTGGCGCCGGCCTGGTCGCTATGGGTGTTGGCCCGCCCACCTGGTTCGGTGGCCCTTCCATTCCCCCTCCGCGTAAGCCTCTGGGGGCTAGCCGGGCTTCTTTGAGTAGTAGCAAGCGCTGCTAGGTCATTGATATTGGCCGGTGGACCCCCTGGCCTTGTGGTTCCGGGCGCGCGCTTCCTTATGGCGCGCGGCGCTGATTTGGGTTTGTTGTCGGTGGCACGTGCCCGAATGCCCGTTGCGAATTTCCACCCAGCCGCGATGCACCCTGTATGAGGCCGCGTAGACCACTGCACGTGCTTGGTCGCTGTTTGTGTGTTGGGTTGCTTAAGTAATTGAACAACGAGAACACTCGCCGTGGTCGAAGGGTGGCTGGCAGGCTGGCCGGCATCGTCGTTGCCAGGTTTTTTGTGTTTCCAGCCTATGTGCACCTACCGGGGCACGTCGCTGTCTCCGCCCGCGTTCAGCGTCGTCGCTTCACAGCAGCAAAAGAGAGAAAAGTTGGAGTTAACGATACTGCTATGAGGGTAGAACCAGACTTGTAGTATTAGTCAGGAGCACCAGCACGAGGAGCACCGGCACGCAGCAATGAGTTGATTGTGAGTCCGATGTTGAGAATTACTACGTGTAGTTTGATTACGGAAAGTCGGTTGAACTGAAGAGCAAAGGCAGTCATTTCTGGCAGGCCCTTTCCCGCTATTTGCACCCCAGCCGGTCTGGTGCGTCTTACTCTTACATACGACAACAAAAAAAGTTTCTCTTGCAACGGCAACGCACAACTGATAAAGCAGACTCCAAAAAAATGGCCACCTTCATCGTCCCACCCGAACCTCCCCTCTTCACTGCCACTCTCGAGGAGTTGGACAAAATTTCCTTTCGCGAGTTCACCGCCGAGCAATACGACCAGTGTGACAAATATCCACAGCAAATTTCTCGTACACGTACAAATGCGGCCCCTGCATGGCAAAACTTGGCTTCCATCCTGGTTTAGCATGGCAAGTTTTAGTACACTCCAAGTTGGTGAAAATTGTGTTGCATCTTGTGCATGTAAGGGAAATTTGTATTGCATAACAAAGACAAAATCCCACCCGGCCAACTCCTGATCGCGGTGAAGAATGTCGGAATTTGCGGGTTATCCAGGAAAAATTACCCATCCCCATCCAATTTGTCATGCAGACCATGCATAATTTTAATTTGTAGTGTGTGTCATGCAAAACATGGATGGGGATGGGTGGTTTTTCCTGGATACGGGTCCGACGTCCACTACTGGAAGCATGGGCGGATTGCCGACTTTGTCGTGGAACAACCGATGATTCTGGGCCACGAGTTATGAGAGTGCACAACCTTCCCTCCCCCTCCCCCTCATTTGTATTCCATGAACAGCAATACAAACAGCACCACACGTGGAGCCAGTGCATGACAACTTCCTGAGCCTACTGTAGTACTGTTTCAGATCCCGGAATCTGTCATGCAGACCGTGCCGCAACGCCACGATAGGATTTCGGATTTTGCATGACAAAGGAGAGGGAGGGGGAGTTGTGCATTCTCATACGAGTGCACTGGGGTGGTGGTAGGGGTCGGACCGAGCAGCGGAACAACAAGTGCTGGCTATCCTGTGCAAAAGTATCGTACTCGTATAAATGCATACAAATTTCCTCAGCGTGAGAGCTGGAATTTGTCATGCTGTTTTACCTTAAGGACAACATTTGTCATGCACAACTGCGATGTTTAGTACGTGTGCGATACTTTTGCACAGGATACTGCCGCTCCCTCCACAACTCTCCTCCAAGTCGGCGACCGAGTGGCGCTGGAGCCCGGAATTCCCTGCGAGCAGCCGGATTGCGAGATCTGCATGACAAAGTCCACAGTCGCAGCGCCGGCGGAGTACGGCAAAGAGATGAAGTTCAAATACAACCTTATGGGGGTGTCAGGATTGCAAGCGCCTTCAGAGTCGAGATAGTTTGTCATGTATAAAATGCAGCCCACAGAGTGCCTGTCGTGCAGAGTAGGCAAGTGAGGCAGATTGTAAGCCTGTTGAGAGGTAAAAACTGAGCTGCTAAAGTAGCATGACAAAAGGCGTCTTCCTTACCCAAACAGCATGACAAACTGGATTTCGGCCCTACCCAAATTTGTCATGCGCTACTTGGGAGCTGGATTACAACTTTCACCCATTTTATGCATTACAAGTTATCTACTTAACTTTGTCGATTTCAATCTTGACACATCCATAAACCTCTGCCCCAGGGTAAAATTCTTCGCGACGCCACCGATTGACGGTATCCAAGAAAAAAACGTTGTTAGTGTAAATTTGTGATGCGCAACATGCAAGATGATTGCGTCTGTCATGCTTAGCATGCATCGTAGCGCCCACTAAAGGGCGTTTTCGCGTGCTATCTGCGCATGACAGGTTTTTGCTGTCATGCCAGACAATGCTGTTCCTCCAAAAAAGTTACACCTACAATCTTTTTTCCTGGGATAGACGGGTCTCTGCGAACAGTAGTTACCCACCCGGCGAAATTTTGTTTCAAGCTCCCAGACACGGTCAGCTTGGCGGAGGGGGCGCTGTGCGAGCCGTTGAGTGTGGGGGTGTACGCGTGTGGACCGGACAAGGGGCAGGTAAAGGAGGGGGACTCGGTAAGTATTGGAAAGAATTTATTTTTCAGAATTGTTCATCGTTTGTGATCATATGCTCTTGCATTTGCAAGCAGAAAGGAAAACTGTAGCTGTGTGCACAAAATCCTCGTGCAGCTGGAATAGGGATGAAGATACCAGCTCAATTTAACAAAAGCAGCCTAGTCGCATCACAACACCGACGCGCGAGCTGTACGCCGCCCGCGCAAAACTGTCGCAGCTATTCGCCGTTGCTGCCCACGTTGCGTTCTGCTTCTGATGCGCCGCCGCCCGCGACTCTACCTCTAATAAGAACGCAGGAGATTTCTTCCTGGGGCTTTGCGGGTCAGCACAAGTGCGAGGAGGTAGCTGCTGGTAACATGATGAGCGCGCGCTGCCCACCGTGCACACGTGTAGTGCGTGGCACTTGCGAGAAAGTTTGGGAATGTGATAAAACAGGTAAGATCAAGTTTTCAACAACATGCCTTCTGAGCCAAATGTAGAGTCAAGAAAAGAACCCATGCTGCGATTGAAAAATGTAAATGCTAAACTCAAATAAAACTTGGGCCTCCGAGACGCAGCAACACAATAACTTCCGTTTGAGCTATGCTGCTGAAAATGCTCTATCATGTTCATCCTCCGTGTTCCACTATCAGGTCATCATCTTTGGCGCCGGACCGGTCGGCACCCTTTGTGCCCTTGTCGCAATGGGCCTCGGGGCAAAGAAGGTGGTGGTCTGCGACGTGGATGTAAACCGATTAAAATTTTTACAAGACACTTTCAACGACGAGTATGAAGGTGAAAAATGAAAATTCTGTCAGAGGAAGTCATCTGCTGCATGGTTGAAAATCAAAATTTTATGGTTGCATCGATTTAGAGCACTAGTTCTTGACAAAACTACATAAATCTGCATCTGTTCAACCCCGACGGCAATTTTTCATCACTTTTTCGCCTTCCATACCCCCCAAGACCGGCTCTCCACGCACTTCACCGGTAATGGCGCCACCGCCCGGGATTCATCCACGGAGGCAATGGAGAAATTCAACAACGGACAGCTCTACGACTGCGCCATCGACTGCTGTGGCGTGGCCACCGCGATTAGCTGTGCGATCTACAGCACAAAACCGGGAAAAAGGGTGGTATTGGTCGGGATGGGCGGAAATTTTTCCAATATACCGCTAATCGACGCAAGTATCCGGGAGGTGGATTTGGTGGGGGTTTTTCGGTACCGCTACACCTACTCGACGTGCATTCAAATGCTCGCGGAGAAAAAGATCGACGTGTCGAAGCTGATCACGCACAAATTTCTATCACAGGAAAAAAAAATTAACGGTAACGGAATTTGCGATGCAGCAATGCATCGCAAAGCGTAAGTACCCAAATTTGTCATGCCTAGCCTGCGTGCTAGCTTGTTTTTGTGATGCACTACTGCAATCTCTAACCTTCTTTCTTGTGATAATTTCCATTCAGTCAGGAGGGCGTGGAAAACGCGATGGAGCATTGTAGTATCCAGGGAAAAACACCCTTCCACATCCAATTTGTCATGCAAAACATAAGTACATAAAGTCCTGCGCTTGTCATGCAAAAAATGGATGCTGGAACTGGATGGGTTTTTTTCTGTGGATATGTAGGACGGGGAAGGACGGGTGTGTGAAAGCGATGTTGGAGTTGTGATGTTCGTTTACTTCATAATAAATCATGCTCCTGCAGATGGCTATAAATAGAGTAATCTTCTTCAAACAACTTTCCAGACCCAGAGATTTCATTGTGTAGTGTCGCTGCAACACAAGAAAAAGAATCGTTATGTGAAGCACCATTTGTTAACGTACTAGAGAAAAACTTTGGAAGATGAAGACGAGAATTGCCATGCGCGTGCTCCCGGTAAATTCTGTGCCAAATATACGTGATGTTTCTGACCAGCACTTTGCCGAGAGCATTCGTTCGTCTGCGCGCCGACGGACTTGTGGGCCGCAAAAAAGGCACTATCGGTCATCTTTTTTTCCGTGCAAACCGTAGATAATTGTCCTGACTCAAAAACCTGAGAAATTATTTATATTTTACATCGTACGAAATAAATCGTGCGCAAGAACAACAAGAAGGCAGCTGTCACGTCATCGTCAAGGGAAGAAAAAACTGTCATTCGGTACGTTTATTCGTGGACGTAACAAGGAAATTCGTGGTAGCGTACAAAAACTCGAAGCTCTTTCCAAATCGGTTGAAAGAAGAAGTTGTCAGCACGACATATCTAGTAGACAGAGTTTGGTTACAAATGGAAACCTCAACAGGTGGTGATGTTTTTCTACCTCCCCCATAGATGACCATTCCCCATACTAGAGGCGATAGTAGTGCGAGGAGAGGTCGCTGGCGCTAGGCCGCGCCGCCGAAAGAGGTGGACGCACCATCGTGTTTCTAATTTATTTTCATGTAGTTCATATCCCGTGTATACTAAAGTTTAAGTTTTACATTTTCTTTTTACACTATTACTTGCTGCAACACAAACTGGACCTGGAAGTAAAAAACCGCTCTGAAGCACGACCCCACCGTGTGTAGTTACCGAAGCGGCATAGGTGTTTCCCAACATAAATTTCATCATTGTAGTCCCCCGTAGTAGTTTTGTACCCGTAATTTCAGGGCGACGTCCTGCATTCGATTCTGTAGAACGACTTGTACGTAAAGGAACAAATTACAAAAAAAATCCTGACTGGGGAAGAATTTTTGCAACCCAAGAAAAACTTTTAGCTTCTTTGAATCTGTAACTCACTGCATCTCATCAGCGCCTTTGTGTCCTTGTTGAACCTCGGGGGCCACTGGTGGAGGTGGTAAACAAACAGAGGTACTAGCTAGTAGTAACATTTCGCATAAGTAGCCCGTCGTGGAAAAAAACATCATGGCAGAGAGTAGCTGCACCAGTACCAGTAGCAGCGACAACTACAACGTGGGCAGCACTGCATTCGTGGAGAGAATCAGCAGTACTAGTACAACGCAAGATCTAGGTCTTCGCGATGTCGGTGTTGAACGACAGGATATTTTTTTTTCATCACATTTTCCCCTTCCATACCCCCCAAGACCGACTTGCCACGCACTTCATCGGTAATGGCGCCACCGCTCGGGATTCCTCCACGGAGGCAATGGAGAAATTCAACCACGGCCAGCTCTACGACTGCGCCATCGACTGCTGTGGCGTGGCAAGTGCGATTAGCTGCGCGATCCACAGCACAAAACCGGGAAAAAGGGTGGTTTTGGTCGGGATGGGCGGGAACATGTCGAACATACCCTTGATCGACGCAAGTATCCGGGAGGTGGATCTGGTGGGCGTTTTCCGGTACCGCTACACCTACGCGACGTGCATTCAAATGCTCGCGGAGAAAAAAATCGACGTGTCAAAGCTGATCACGCACAAGTTTCCGTTCAGTCAGGAGGGCGTGGAAAACGCGATGGAGCATTGTAGGACGGGGAAGGACGGGTGTGTGAAGGCGATGTTGGAGTTGTGACTTGTGTTTGAATGAATACTAAATAGATACTTCTTCGTGCTTCAGGAGAAGATCACATTTATTGATGAGCATGCACCAAACAAATCATGTACTACGTGCAATAGACAATGACATATCACATCAATGTTGTGAAGCGCATGCGGTAGAGTAGAAGAAAACAAAAAAACCGAATGTTGCCTGCTGCGCTTCTACTGCTGGAAGCTTTGGCAGTAAGGACGATAGCCATGGAGCCGACCACCGCGTGTAGCCATCTGGAGCTGTCTGTAACTCTAGCATTTCAACATCAACAAGAAAGGCACTATCGGTCATCTTTTTTTCGTGCAAAGCGAGTTGTCCTGACATAAAAACGAAAACCTCGTCCTGACAAATTATTTAATACATCGTAAATTATAGTGCACAAGAAGAACAACAAGAAGGCAGCAGCTGGTGCCATGTCATCGTTAAGAGAAGAAAAGAGTGTCAGTCGGTACTTTTTTCTCGTGGACGGAAGAGCAAAGAAATTCGTGCTAGGGTACAAAAACAACTCGACTTTTCCAAATCGGTTGAAGCAAGAAGTGTGCAGTACCACATAAAAATAGCGAGACAGCGTTAGTTTCGTCACAGAAAAATCGAAACCTCGACTACAGGTGGTGTCGTTTTTCTACCTCCCGCCCTATAGACCTACCACCTTTCCCCCATTATACTAGAGGCGATAGTAGTGCGAGGACAGGTCGCTGGCGGTAGGCCGCGCCGCCGGAAGAGGACGCACCATCGTGTTTCTAATTTTCCATGTGCATGTAGATCATTGCCATCCCGTGTATACTAAAGTTTTACTTTTTCTTTTTACACTATTAATTGCTGCAACACAAACTGGACCTGGAAATAAAAAACCGCTTTGAAGCACGACCCCCCCACCGTGTGTAGTTACCGAAGCGGCATATTAGGTGTTTACCAACATAAATTTCATCATCGTAGTCTTTTTAAACCTCGGAGGCCACTGGCGGAGGTGGTAAACAAACAGAGGTCGTAGTAACATTTCTCATAAGAATAAGTAGCCCGTGGTGGAATTGGAAAAAAAAAACATCATGGCGGAGAGTAGTTGCACCAGTAGCAGCGACAATTACAACGTGGGCACTGGAACTGGTGCTGCAGTCGTGGACAGCATAAGGAGCACTACAACGCAAGATCTAGGGCTTCGCGATGTCGATGTTGAACGACAGGATATTATGCAGCTGCAGACAACATCTGGAGACTCTCGTCGGGAAGAAGTAGAGGAGTCGTGCCGGTCAGCATCATCCTCTACAGGAGCTCCTCCGTCTGCAATATCAAAAATGAGCACCACGACGACGACGAAACAAACCCTGTTGACACCACCTGCGATAGCGACATCGACACCACAGAATATCAAGCAGGGCCTCGACCTCTATCAAGTGCAAAAGTGTCTGGGTCTGGAAGGATGTAACTTGTGATGCGCATTTCAGAACACACAAAAATCTCTGATGCATAGGCAGCAAAAGCTGCTCACTTTCTGTCACCAACATGGCGGATTTGATGTCATGCGGATTCGGCATTGCGGAAGCTTCTCGAAACCTGTGACGCTAGAGCTTCCATGCCGGGCCTTCTGTGTCATGCAGAAACAGCATGACTCTTCCAGACCCAGACACTTTTACATTTGATAACCTCCTCTGGACTACGAATCTCCCAGACGGCGTTCTGGTCGAGATTTTCGAGTTTCTCGACCCTTTGTCGAGTTTGTACTTTCTCCAGGCGAATTGCACCAGTAGCACCGGCGGTTTTGGCTCGTTTTTATCGCCGGAGAGAGGACGAGAACAGGAAGGTCTTCAGGATGTTCCTGGCGGGGGGACACCAAACGGCAATAAACTCCTGCCCAACTTCGGCATCAACTTCGTGACCACGAACAATATCTCGTCGCTCCAAAGGTGCCTCTCGAACGGCGACGTGGTGAATTTGAGTGTTGCTCCGACGGCGGCAGACCTGGTGCAGCTGGTGCACCAGCACGGTCAAAGAACAGCAGTCCAGACAGCAGCAGAGAATTTGCAGACCGGGTTCTTCGGAGCAAGTGCAAGTTCCCTGGAAGACAACGCTAAGTCAACCGCAAGTACGGTATCCACATCCGCAGCTGTCACGACGACAAACTCCATCTCGACGACTTGTTCTGGTGCCAGTGGATCATCATCTTCGATGTCGTCCTTTCATCTTCACCTTTGTTCCACGATGAGTCCAATGTCCGCGAAAAGTCCGATTAGCAGTGTCATGGAGCTCTCACCGGAGTTGGAGCCCGCTTCCGCAAGTGCAACAACTCCATCGGCAATAAAACAAGCATCCACGACCTCGTCGACCTCCGGGACGACCACGATGAAGGCGACGATCACTCTACCGCTGTCCCATTTCGAAACGGGGATTGTGCCGGTGCCAGCGAAATTGCCGCTGCTGAAGTCGTTGCACATATCGGAAATTTCTCTGCTGGATGAGAATCAGGATCTGGACGAGTTGCAGTGGCTGATTGAATATGAATTGCAAAAGCATCGCACTAGCATAAACTGCATTACAAGTTGTCTCAGCATGAAAAGTTGACTTTGTAATGCTGTTTTACCTTGGAACGGAAATTTGTCATGCATGCCTGCAATTAGTACGAGTGCGATACTTTTGCAATGCATATTGAAGAGAATTCGTACTTGACAGAGATCAAAATCGGCGGACAATTGGAATTTCTGCGGGCGGTGAACAGTTCGGATTGTTCTTCCAGCGAGAAGAAAGACGAAACTGCTCCTGCTGCTGCTGTCAAGAATTGTTCGCCAGCAAGCGCGGCGGCCTCCAAAGTAGAACAAAATAACAACTCTACAACTACCACGACGACGACCCAATCCTTGCTGATGGAGCGTCTCGCAAAGCTGCGTACCTGGTTCGAGAGGAATTTTGAAAGGTCGATTGAGCTCAAAAAGGAGGAAATCAAAGCCCAGGCTGCGTTTTCAGCGTTGTCTCGGACCGTGTCCCGCGAAATAACAGGAGACCATCCTGTAGTTCAGGCGGGCAATAATAAAAATTCGCCGAGTGATCATGATTCTCTTTCTCCTGTGGATGATGATCATGCTCTTGACCAACACAACTTTTACAACGGTCAAATGACGTCAACCACTGGTGCAGCTCATCTCTCCCGAAGCAAAAACCCTTCTTCGCACTTCTCCTCGTTAGCCGATCTCCACACGTCGGCTGCCGCGTACGCGTCTACGGCGACGGGGGAGGAAAACAACTCGCTGCATCTGAACAACACGGCTTCGGAGCGGTATTTCGATACTTCGGCGAGTTCAGATGAGGAGGTGGTGACAACACAGTGTATCTTCGTGATGAACACGAGAGAAGATGGCGAAGATGAGGAGCTGCTGTGGGAAGATAGCGCCGACATGGTCGTGGAAGACAAATCGAAATCGTCTCTGCTATCGTTTGAGAACAAGAAGAACGTCGACCAAGTGATTTGCGTGGAGGATGTTGACAACTTGTCGACAACTTCTGCAGCCTTTCACAAGCTCACCCGCAGCATTCCGACAATGAACACAGCCACAGCCTCAAGTAGTTTATCCGGAAGCAAGCTGAATTACCTCGTGAAGCGCACCCTGGAAAAAGCTTCTTCCGGAACTGGGTCCAAGGAATCGCTCGGGAGCGACGGCCCTTCCAACAACTACTGTAACTCCGGCAGTTACAGTGCGTTTGCCTTCTCCCCTTTCGCACGAGGAAGCAATGAGCAATCCACCTTGAACCAAACGAAGAGCACGATGGCGCCACACTCCTACGGCGATTTGTTGCAGCAACAGCATTCACCATTGAAATCCGCTACCAGTGGTAATTCGCTTCTGAAGCACGTCCCGAGTTACCAAGACGTGAAGAAAAAGTTAAAGCAGCGGCTGGGCGGCGCTGTCCTTTCGGAACCTAAGAACATGGAAGTAGAAGGACAGCAAGAAAGCATCAATCAATTTCCTGGCGAAATTCAGATTGACGAGGAGACCTTGCTAAAGACGACTTCGAGATACAGTGACAAATATGAGAAGCAAAACATCAGCTCCTCTTCCCGCAACACAAATCCACCTGCGACCCTGAATTACGATGTGACCGTTCCGGCCTGTCTCCTCCAATCCCTCGGGGTTAACAACAACTGCCAGAAGCTGCAGCAGCTCACGCTTTTCCAAATCAAGCCGGAGTCGCTGCTCGGTGTGACGAGAATTTTCTTACCCGAGTTGCTCAAATTGTCCATTCAGTTCATGCTGGAATACCGGCCGAACAACAAACCCTACATTTGGAACTACAGCAATCTGTTCGAAACCCCGAAGATCCAGGATCTCCAGCTCGAAAACGTCTCTGCCAGGCAGGTTTTCCATTTAAACCTCGAGAACAACCAGATACGCGGGGACTTGATTTCCGATTTCCCGCGGGTGACCGGCATAGCGCAGCTGCTGGAACGGTTGGATCTGGAGGGGAATTTGGAAAAATTCCGGGTGTTTAAAACGAAGCGAATGTGCTTATTACCGGAGGAAGCCGCTGACGTTTTGCGCTTGTTGGCGGGGAGAGGACGAGGGGAGAATGTCGGGAGTGTTTTGACGCCGAGGGATTTGGTGTTTGATTCAACAGACAGTGATAGTGAATTACAACCAGCGGTCGAAGAACCTGGAGTTTGTTTTCCTCAGACGATCAGCGAAGAACCTCGTCCCCAGGGGACACCATTAGACAATTGCCCACCACCAGCAGCACCACCAACAACTACCCTGTCCGATTCCGACATAGAGCACAAGAATAAAAAGCCCTCCAAGCGACCTCCCGACAATTCCCTGGAGCTGATTTCCTTCGTCTGCCATCCGAAGATCAACATAACCTCCGTTCAGGAACTCATCAAGATCCGGATTGGCCTGCAACTCCCCGCGTTCGGGGCACACAAAAACGGGATTACCGCGTCGAAGCAGTGGCCCAAGAACTGGCCGAGCCTGAAAACAATGTACCCAAGAGGGAAATACCAAATCACCGGGTTTAACGTGTTTCAAACCGACTTTGTTTTCTCGGAATTTGAAGACGTGGAAGACGCGGCGGTTGAGTGGCGGAAGTTGATATGCGTTGCAAATATGTCTGGGTCTGGAAGGTGGCAACTTGTGATGCTGTCTTCGGATTCGAAAGAAAAATGCATGACTAGAAAGAGGAGACGAGTCTGGGCTGCGCGGGGTGGGCATTTCTCCTTTGGAATATGCATCAGAAAGCTCTCCAAAAATCTGTGATGCTAGACCAACATCACAGGCATCAGGGGTCATGGAAAATGTGCATGACAAACGTTTCATTCTTCCAGGCCCAGACATATTTACATTTGATAGTTGAACAAAGAGGAAAAACAGTTCTTCGACGACCTCAGCCTGAGGTTCAGGCGGAAGCTGCTGTTTGATTTGAGTTGATGATCCTGATGTTGATGCAAAAGAAAAAGTAGCTCCAGTAGGACGAAAAACGCAGAACCTCTGAAGGTGTTTCTAGTTGTGTTTAGTTTTTTGTGAGAATACTCCTGTACATAATTTGTTCTTAATTATTCGATTGCATGCTATTTCTTGAAAACGAAATCAAGTTTAGCCCATGCTTCAGAAGTAAGTGATCCAAAGAGCTACAACTCTTGGATCGCTTGGTTCTGATGTAGTGTCACATACTTTTTTACCTTTTGTTTTTCCGTTGTACAAATTTGCAAGACAGATCCCGTAGATCTTTTCCTTCTGTACACCAGTTGGAGTTGTGCAAAGATTTTGTAGCTATCTATCAAATGCATAGACAAGACATTTCTGACCGCAACGAAAGCTCTGTCTTGACTTTCTACTCACGCTCGTTCTGACTCACATTTAGTGCGCACTTGTGCACGTGGTGAGGGTAACGACACAACTTTTCTACTTAGGAACAGCGCCATCATGTGCGTCACCAGATGCATTCGGCCGCTGCCTGGTTTTTTTTTAATTGTGGGTCTGTACAAGAAGAAACAACTACTACGCACGGGTACGGGTAGGCGCTTTTTATGTTTACTCTCTAAACAACAGTACACTTTAGACAAAAAAAGTAGACTTGGAGTTGTTAAGCATGTGGTAACATACATAGAAACAATAGTGCCGCGGTTTTCAAGGGAAAAGATAAAGAAAACAAAAAGCGGCTGGCACATCGTAATTCCACTTCTAGCTACAGTAATGGGAAAAACGGTTGCGGAAGATTTACTCCTGTAACTAGTGGACGTTCATAGAGTGCAAAGGCATTTTTCGTCGACATGCTTCTACACTTAGTTAGGTTTTTTCTTTCACTACACGATGCGCGCCTTTGCTCAGTCTACTGTCACTGTATACACATCACATTCACACTTTTTTCCCCAAAATACGTACCTTGCTCTGGCGAGAACGAAATTGTCATGCATCACGATAGGACAAGCACGAGCCAGTCAGTTTCCCTGTTGCTGCGGTCTACCAGGCGTGGAACGCGAGCTGGGATTTGCTTTGGCTTTTTTGGAACGAGGATGATATATCGAGAATGAAATTGCGATCATTTGTACCTTTGTACACCATTACGACCAAATTGGAGGAGATGTAACTACATCTTGAAAACAAATAATCGACAGCTGCACCGGTCTCAGACAGTCAGAGGCGGTGTCATTGTCGCTCCTCAGGGTGGCAAGTTACTCTTTGTTCTTGCAATTTGTATCGATCTTGGTGTTGGACGAGTGCCAGGCAGGGTCAGAGCGACCCATGAACAAGGAGCGAAAAAAATCTGAAGGAAAGCACACAGATGCCTTGTGACTCTGCCGAGGACTTGCTGTCGGAGATGAGTGATGTTGTGCAGCTGGAGAAGAAGACGATAGATATTTTAATCTTTGTTGTGTGATGTTGATGGAGCGCATTAGCAATTTGTCGGTGTGCTGCTTGGGCCCTGGTTTCTCTTGCAGAAACGGCCGAGGCCGGTTGTTACTAACCGACCCGCCTGCTCAGTTTGGGCCGGCGCGCGCTGTTTCGTGCGCACGGCCGCCGTGCTTACCTTCGACGACGGGCGCGCGCCTTTGCCCTCTCGCGCCAGCCTTCGGCCTCTCGTTCTATCTCGGGCGCCCGATTTCTCCGAGACATGTCCAACCCACACCGCACGCGCGCCCCCGAGCGAGGGCCCGACGGACGGGGCCCATGAAGCTGGAGGACATGCCGGGGCGCGCGCACAACGTCAACAACGGGGCCCGGGTTGAAGCCGGGAAAGGCAAAAACTGGGCGCGCGCCGCGGGCCGCCTGCTCGTCCAGTGTTTTGCCCTGTCTTCCTTTGCCAAAAATCGGGGCGCCTTTTCTTTCGTTTGGGCCCCTCCTTTTGGCGCCGGGCTTGCACGGGCCTGCTACCTACTTGAAGAGCAGGATCGTTCGATGGAGCCGGGCCGGACGGCTAAGGCCTACCTAGCGCGGGCATCAAGCCAGTGCCTTGCACGCCGGCCCAGGCGGCCGGCGTTTGTGCCTGCCTGTGGCAGTTCTAGTGTTGGGCAGGGTAGCCTGGAAGACGCAGGCTCGCCTGAGGGGCGCAGGCAGAGGCCGCGCGCTTCTTTCCGACCGGCTGCCAGTCTGAGAGCTTCTGTCCTGGCCCTGAGAGAGCCCTTTGACAAAGCTTGGGCGTGCTCATGCCGCGGTCTACCAGGCGTGGAACGCGAGCTGGGATTTGTTTTGGCTTTTTTGGGACGATGAACCGAGAAACTACGATCATTTGTACACCATTACGACCATCTTGGAGGAGATGAAACATCTTGAAAACAAACAGTCCACAGCACCGGTGGTCTCAGTCAGACAAGCGGTGCTTTATCTGTCGCTCGGGCACGGGCTCGCTGTGGTAAAAAGTTACTTTCTGTTCTTGCAATCTGTATATTTCCATGTTAGACGAGTGCCAGACCTGCTCAAGAGGGATAGAGTGACTGCAAGATACAACAAGGAGCGCAAGTGGTTTAAAAGAAACAGCACAGTCACAGAGATCATGGTGCTCTCTGACTCTGAGAGAGCCGAGGACTTGCTGATGATGACGAGTGATTTTGTATTGGAGAAGATGATGCTGCTTGGTGTTGATGGAGAGCGTGTTGAGCATTCAAATTTCATTCGCGTGTATTGCCGGGACGAGCATTGTTTTCTTTCTCAGAAACGGCGTTGACAGGAGCCAGCGCCACCCTATTCAGCTTGTTGGGTCGTTCCCAATGTTTGCGCGGCCGCGAGCAGATTCCTGCGTGGGTTCGCAGACGCCGAACGGATCATGGATTGGCGCGCGCCCGTAGTTTCGCAAGGTTTGTGCCCGCCATATTCCTGTGGCCGTCCGGGTGCATGGAGCCGCGAACGCAGTCCATGGATGCCCGCGAAGGAGTTGCAGAGCCGACGAGGAAGGCGACGCGCCGCAGGCCCGGCCGCCGCGCCCCTGTTTCGTGATGTGTCTGCTGGGTTCGGCCCCTTCCCATTGTGCCCCCGGCGTCGGTGCCGGGCGCGGCCGTGGTGTCTGAAGACGCGGGGCCGGGCCGGCAGGGCTTCGCCCGCAACATGTAGCCGCGCCGCGTGTTGCTGTCCGGCGCTGTCGGCCTTCGCTTTGGCGCTGTGCGCAGCGTCCCGCGCGTGTTGCACCAGTTTGCCGGCGCAGGCATTTTGGCCAGCCGGGCTGGCCCAGCCGTTGGCACTCACTTTCCGGCCCCCTCCGTTTTCGGGTTGGACCGATTGGCCAGCGTGGGGGTGGGGGCGGGGCGGGGGCCTCGCTCTTTCATGAGTCAGCGGTCGGCGCGCAGGCAGGGGTCGCGATCTTCTGTCGGCCTTGCCCGCAGCCAAGCTCGTTGCGTGATTCCTGGCGGGTTGCCGCGTTTTTTGCGGCCGCCGCTTGCAGATCCGAGCAGGCTTACAGGAGACGAAGTACCTTACTGAAGACAAGCAGCACCAGCATGCAGGCGAGGAAAGCTGCGCCGGTCGCTGGCGTGCGGCGTTCTTCTTCTTGTAGCTCAGGGTAATTGAGTGCGACGCTACGTTATTGTTTTCTTTCATGGTTTTTCCATATGGGAGGTTTTTTGATCATGTTGGACGAGATGAGCCAGACCTGAAGAGGTGAGTTGTAGATAAGTGAATACAAGGAGGGAGCGTGGGTCAAAAAGACCAAAGCGACTGCATCTAAGTTAGTAGAAGCTGCTTTGTTGAGCTTATTGTGCAATCGTCAGAAAGATAGCTTCTCTGTGGACCACGCGGGCGCTTTCGTGGTGTTCCCGGTGTCATTATGGCGCCGCGTGTTTCTGTTGTGTCTTCGATTCAGGAAGCATGTAGCGCGGGCGCGGTATTCTTTGGAACATCAGCAGGGGGCAAAGCGCGACGACCACCACCAGCGCCGTGGCGATCCGGTCGCCATCGGTTGGCAGATCGCAGGAAGACTACTTGCAACATGGGGGCCGGGCGCCCAGTCTGCGAGCGCGCGGGCCTATGCCTGCGAAACGTGCGTGGCAGCGTGCGCAAGGATAGCCACCCCAAAAACATTCTCCACGAGCGTCCAGCAAGGAAGGACAAGCGGAACAAGGTCAACGCGAGCCGGGAAAGTGAGGACAAGCAGCGCGCGCGCCGCCCCGTCTCCTGTGTGTTCGTCTTATGCGCGGCCGGGCGGATGCAGGCGCACGCGCGCAGGCACGCCCGCGCCCTCGCCGCCGGCCGGGCGGCCGGCGCGCGTCGTGTGGGCCGTGGCGCGCGCGCCCGCGGTTTTTTGTTGCAGCTGTCCGCGTGGTCCGTGGTCCCGCGGTTTTTTGTTGCAGCTGTGCCCCCCCCCCGCCTTGGACCCCGGTGGGCCCCTCCGCCGGCGGCTCCGCCGGGGCGGGGGGGGGAACGAATGGGGGATGGTGTGCAGCCTCCTGTCTCGCCCGCCCCCGGCTAAGGCCTGGCCCTTTTTTGTAAGGAAGCCCGGCCGGCCTCTCGCCGCCCGCCCGTGTTGTAAGTAAGTGACAGGCGTCCGCGGCCCGGGGCTTGTTGGGCCGGCGCGCGTGGGTTGCACCTCCGTACAGCCTGGCGCGCTGCCTCCGGCCGGAGACCCCGCCGTGTCTGTGTGGCGGATATGTGTCGCCGTTGCACAGGAGTCTGGAATGAGTCCCCCGCCGAGGTCTTGGTAGTATTACTTGATGGCGCTCTTCCACGTATCAATTATCTCCGTTGTTGGGTGACAGAGTTAGATTGTCGAAGCCCGTTTTTCCACCTTGTGTGACGAGTATCTATCTGTCTCGCATGTGTCGACCGCTTCTTGGCCGATCTTCGTGTTCCTCCGTGTATTGCGTCCGTCAAGTGGGGTCCCGAAAATGCGAATTGTCAATGTGGATAAAAAGTCCGGATCGAGGACATGACCATGAGTAAAAATTTGTCACTGATTCTATGGTGTAGAAATTACTCCACTAAAGTGAGATTTTTGATTGATGAAGATCTTGTTCGTGGTATTGAGAATGTAGTTTCGAGCCCGAGGTTGAGGATCGAAAAGAAGAAAATACAAGCCAACAACATGATCAATCACGATGATCATAAGTACCGATACTGAAATTCACATAAGTCGCGCTGCTGGATGCGATCAGGAAATATGCGAGCAGCGAGATCCTCTTTTACATTTTACCTCCGACGCAGATCTTCAAATTGCTCTGTTGTGTCCATCCAATGAATCTATCCGTCTCCTGTTTTGGCAATGATACAAAGAAATCGCATTCGTATTTCTTGGTGCGACAGATCGTAATCGATGAAAATACGCGCTGACATCATTACAGTGAAACTCTTCCTAGTTGAAGTGGCGCTCTTTTTCAGTATTCGGCACAGTAGAGGGATGTTGAAGAAACAGAAAGCTCGGACGTGTATGTCAAGAATGTATGCTCTTTACGTTCTTGTGATCATCTTGTAGATTCACCAACATTTTTCAGGTTGTCATATCGTTTACAGAACTACAGAAATCATGGATTCCGCAGCCCCAACAAGGTCGAAGCGTTGGCTGCACAACCGGCGGCGTTGGGAGAAACTGCAAGAGAAACATGGCGGCCAGGCCGCGACGAAAGCCAAGATCAATGGCAGGAACTCCGATAAGAAGCTGGGTAAGACGGAATTCCTGGGCAGTTTGAAATCCCACAACCAGTTCATAGAGAAAACAACAAGTAAAGGCAGAGGCAAGCATGGCGCCAGTAGTTCTCGTGGGACTGCTGGAGCTGCTGCTCGTGGTGCGAAGACTAAAAAATCGGGGAAAAAAATCGCTGTCAAGAAAAGCGCGGACAAAAGAAGCAAGAAGGGAACCTCGTCTCCAGAACCAAAACCTCCCGCAGGTCAACCTCCTTCAGCCACTGTTGACGTCGTCGACCACACTTCCTTAGCCGACAAGAACTCCAAAGTGGCTACTGGCGCGACCACCAGCATGAAGAAATTATTGAAAAAGAAGAAAACGACTACGACTGCTGGTACGAAAGCCGCTACTGCGCCAGCACAAGAACAATCTGAAGGGGCGGGCGCAGTTCGTGTGGAGATCGGGTCTTCTTCACCTCCTTCCTCTAAACCTGATGCCGATCTTGCGGATGCCGACATCACCGACGTCGACTCAATAAAACCCCTGAACAATAAACGGGGCCGAAATAAAGCGAACAAAACCTCGGCGAAGGAAAAGCTGAAAAAACTGAAGGAGCAGCAAAAACCCGACGCTGTCCTCGACAGCCTGCGCGTGAAGAAGCAGCTGAATTTGACGAAAAAGGAAGAAACAAAAAACCGACGCAAGTGGCTGCGCGAGCTCGGTGTGGTTTCCGAGAAAGAGAAGCAGAAGCAGGAAACGGAGGATAAGATCATCACCAAAAAGGGACAATTTGTGATGGAGAATTCTCTGGTCGACCGGCTGCTGAGGAATGAGAAGAACAAATCTAATTCTGGTACAACTTTGATGGGTACTGGTAGTTCTCGTTTGTCGAAATTCGATAAGAAATTATTGCGGACGGGGCAGTTGTCCTGGCATGGGTACAGACGAGAAGAGAAGGTCATGGTGACGGAGAACGAGGGAGCGCTGAATAACGTTTTACTTCATGACAAAAACCGTAAGAATGATCTTTCGCGCGACAACTACATCGTGCCAGAGTGGAAGTACGAGGAGGCGCTGCGGAGGAGTGGAAAGGCAGCCTCCAACTCTTACGACGGTGCAGCAGCTGCATCAGCTTCCAATCATTCGCAACTGAAACACGCTGGCGCGAAGCTGCCAGACTGCCAAGATGAAAGTGAAGAATTCGTCGTGAAAAAGCAAATCGACGACAGCCTAGCTTTCCTCGGCTGGCGCAGAACTTGGAAGAGATTTTCCATGGTCGAGGGGATTTACCGTGGAAGGAAAAATCTCTGGAACGACTTCGCGAGTTGCCAAACCACGGATTTAATCGTCGAGCAGAAGGGCGGGCTGAGCAGAAAGAGGTTAGTCAAGGACGGTATGGCGAGTGACGATGAGGAGAGTTCAGACGAGGAACATGATGGGAGAGTAAGATACGCCTCGGATTCTGAACGCGAAGCAATTGCACGATATGAACAGGGAGAGGCGGAAATAGAGGCCGAGTGGGAGGAGGCAAATACAAATGCCGTAGAAGCTGAAGAAGAGGAGGAAAGCGGCACAGCGAGCCCATACTGCGCGACCGCGGAAAGCAGCTCTGAAAAGGGCGAGGAACTCGCACATGAGGGCAGCTTGCAGGAGGAGGAGAAGCTTTCGCCGCCTGAGGGGGTTCTTCTACCAGAGGACCCCTCTCCTGAGGATGAGGAAGCCGACCACGCGAACGTCGAAAAAGAACCTTCCAGCGAAAGCGGCAACTCCGAAGAATTATTTTCGAAAAATAAGCTTACCAAGCCCGTTCGTTACAAATTCGATTTCTACGGACCATTTTTCGGCTTCAACTACTACATCGGTTTCGACGACGGCCCGACAAGTGCAAGTGAATTGGACGTCGGACCCACGCCTCTTGCGCTCTACCAACTGAACAAAGCCGCGATCAAGCTCTTTGATAGGATGGAACCAAGCGACCGCAACTACCTGGAGAGCGAAGAGCGGGGGCGGAAGCCCAATGTGAAAAGCTTCGAGGAGACGCTCCAAAGGACGAAGCTGTGCTTGCGGGCGCTGGTGAAGGAAGCGGTTTTTTCCTCCTGTTCCAATCTGACTTACAGCAAACTTGCAAGAAACTACCTGTTCGAAGAGCAGGAAGAGGACAACATTAGAGACAGACCGAGGAGAATACGGCAACTCTTCGAGGAAAACAAGCTCCCAAAGACGCCTCTCCACCCCTTCTTGAAACGCGCGGTGGAGGTGGTGTTCTTTAGCAGTGTGAAGTTTCTGCCTCCGTCCTTGCCCGATTCGATGATCACGAAGTTGTTCGAAATCGTGAGTAAAACGGACCGACTGTGTACCTTCGAGTTCAAATTGACCAAGTTCTCATCTCTGACGTCGGAGAAAAAGAAGAAAACCCAAACCCCACTGAACCAGCTGACCGACGAAGATATTTTGGCCGAATTTTCCTCTGCCGTGGAGACAGAAAAGGAATTGTGGGCCAGCTTCAATCGGGACGAAGGAGATGAATTCGGGAGGTACAGAAACTTTCCCTCTTGTACATCAGAGCGGGCTTTGCGATGGCGCAGTTATCACTGGATAACGGTCGTCTTATCGACGTCCCTGCAGCGGGCGTTGTTGCAAGTGCTGGAGCACACTCTCGCGGGGCGCCATGTGAGGGTGGTCCGTAGACTCCCGGACGGGAGGGAGAAAGTTGTTTTCCAAACTACAAAGTGGTATGAAACAGTGTTGAAAAAGTTTCGGAAAGCAGCCGAAGAGCGGAGAAGAGAGATCGAGTGCGGGTCGTTGTTGTTCGACGACGACAAAGAACTACATACCTCAGCAGTTCCATATCAAATGCAAATATGTCTGGGTCTGGAAAAGTGCCAGGTTTGTGATGCATATTTTCAATGACCCATGATGTCTGTGATGCTTGCCGTAGCATCACAGCTTCTGCGACGGCTTTCTGATGCTCATACCGCATGAGAAATGCCCTCTCCGCGTAGCAAAAACTGGAGCTCTTTTGCTGTTCATGCAATACAGATTTTACGTAGAGTCCCAAGATAGCATCACAAGTTGCATTCTTCCAGACCCAGACATTTTTGCACTCCATATTCCATCTTTGGAAACAACCCAGGTCGAGATCCGGATCAACGGAAAGAAGCAGAAAAAATCTTCCAAAGCCAAGCAGCAGACCGAGAAGCAAAAAGACCTCCTCCACCACCACAGCCGAGTGTTATTGAGGCAGTTGCTCCGGAAAGGACCGTATGGGGAGATGCAGAAGTACGATCGGAAGGAAGATGAAATCGATTTTCCCTGGTTCCTCGCGGCCGGAACACAGTATGAAAAAGAAACACCCGAGCCGGCGGTGAACTACTACTTCAGAGACTCTCTTTATCGCAAGAAAAAACTGTTTCACTGTGACTGTGAACTTGTGATGCATAGAATGGAGCACAGAACGATTTGTCTTGCTACACCTGCAAGACATTGGATTTTTACTTTTAGGCGTGTCTTTTTTTTGGAAGCGCGCATGGCAAATTTTATGTGTCATGTGTAACAAACTTGTGATGCAGATCTTGCAAAGCCATCACAGTGAAGCAGTTTTTTCCCTTGATACTCTTCGCGAAGAGTGTGAATACTGGAAGGAGCGGCCGGACTATGGTGCAAATCGCGATACTAAGATCGAGTTTCTGGAGGGAGATTTGGTGGATTGCATGGAGAGACAGGTAGAGAACTGGGAAGGGGAAAAGAAAAAGAGAGAAGAAGCGAAATTGGCGAAGGAAAACAGCGAGTGGGATAACGTGTACTACGAGGAAGGAGAGGACGCAGCCGCAAATGAGGAAGAACATGAAGTAGACGCAGACAACTCTACTTCCTGGTGGTCATCGTGGAACCAAGCCGGCAACACAAACACGACTGCTACTGGAGAGTGGCGTGACAAGATGAACACCTACGGAGATAATTGGTGGTCGAGCTCCTCCGGTACAACTGCTTCCACCTGGATGAACTACAGGAAGACCACGACATCGTCCGGCTTGTCGGAGGATAAAAAGACTCGGAGCGACCCGAAAGGAGCCTCTCTGTCCGCATCCTTTTCGGGGAACAAGAAATTGAGGCCGATAACGACTTCCAAAAAGCGGTTGCAGGACTTGGAGGACCACGAGCTGAAAAAAATCAAGTGGGAAGTTCCGATGAACAAGGGGAAATCTTCTGCTGGTAAAGACGAGGATGAGGGGGACGATTTCTTCGAGTAAGTAGTTCTTTCCCACACATCAACTTCTCGTGCTGCCGCTGGAGTGGAAATCTTCCGCGCGCACGCTTCAAGCACAAACTCGCATTCTATTGCAACTCGCGACACGAATCTTTCGATATCTGGTGAAAAAGCTGCGCGCTCCTTACGACCGCCGGAGGACGAGTCCCTAAGGGTGCGGACTCGGATGGGGGGCATGTTCTAGTACTTCTAGAGGCCCCATGTTCATGAAAAATGTTGTGGTTGTCTTGATTTCTCGGTTTGACATTGATTAGTGTCTTCAGATGAATCAAGAAATTTTTGTGTGAGAGCTGCTCTTCATCGGTTCTTTGTGGTCGATCTGAGACAGGACTGCAGATGAAAGGGAGATGTTGAGAGATGTGGAGCCTGCGTAGTAGATCATGTCAACATCTTCAAGTTCTTCTTCTTGTTTATCAAGGACGAGATTCGTGGTTGTCTTGTTTTGAAATAATTAGCAGCACTAGAAGTAGTCCGTGGCATCACCACGTCTATGCTTAAGAACCGTAGGAGATCTACTTGAAACTACGCTGACTTCGAAAACTAGGTTGATGCTCAATGAAATACCGATAGAAGCAAAGGCGCTTTACCGCCTTTGCTTGATGCCTGCCCCACCCTGGTCCTGTCGTTGCAACATGCAAGTTTACTTATTGCGAGATCCGCGTAGAAATAATGATCTCTGGCGGGCATCTATTTGAAGTCGGGCTTGCCCTTCTTAAGTTGATTCTTGTACTAGAAACGAGAGCTCGTTGCTGATCATGATATCTTAGGCCACGACCTAGTTGTAGTCTCGCCTGCACCTCACCTCCGTCCCGCCCCACTAGGATTTTATTTCCTTCCATCTTGCCACAGATTCATATTCAGCCCACGACACTGATTTTATTCTTGAACTTGTGTAGCTGTAGGATACCCTAACACGACGACCCTCTCTCCTCTCCTGAAGCTTGAGAGCTCTGTCTTGACTTTTGATAAATGTAGATGTGACAACCTCAACCGTGAAGCTAATGTTGTTGAGCAGAATTTCCGCCTGTTGAGGTGGACCCTCCCGAAAAGGAAGATCCTTGCCAGCAGCAAAGGGTTTAAGGCTCTTTTCGTTTTCAAGCTACGCGCCCGGGCTTTTTCGCTTTCGATTCTGATAAGAGGTACTACTAGACACTAGCTACAACCGAAAGAAATAGAACGCAAAAAACCACGCAAAGATGGCCGGTGGAGGAGGTAGCAGTAGCCCCTCAAGCGGCAAAGCCGGAGCGCAGCAGCCGCCAGTAGCCCACGGCAACGGGAAGACGAGCAGCCCCTCCGGAGGTGGATCGGGGAAAGGCAGCAAAGGAAACGGCAGCGAAGCGGTTTTTCCACCACCCCGCCCGAGCCACAGCGAGGAGAGCAAGGGTAGCAGCGAGGGCCGCGCTAGCAATAGTTTAAGCGAGTCGGTGCTGATGGAATTCAAAGGAAAATTTGGCAAGGACAAGGACGGAAAGGGAAAAGGAAAGGATTTTGACATGTTAAAGCAGTTGATCTTCATGAAAGGGAAGCAAAAAGGTAAGGATAAGGAAGGAAAAGGAAAAGGAATGTTGAACAAAGGAGAACAAGATCATGTAGAAGCCCAAGCCGAGCGTGAGCCTCCTGAGCCCCAGAATAAGGAACAACACGCCGCACCGGAAAGTCCTGCGTCCGGCGGAGGTACTAAAGGCGGGAAGCAGAAGGGAAAATTTGGGAATAAAGGCAAAGATGGAAACGAAGACTGGTCTGACAGTGAGGAGAGCCAAAGCGGCAAAGGCAAAGGCTTTGTGAAAGGAGGCAGAAATAAAGATCCTTTCGCCGGTAAGGGAGAAGTTCATGTGCCCGCCCACGGGATGAAAGGGCCACCAGACCATCCCGAACTAGAAGCACAGGGCAATAAAGGCGCGTCGTCTTCTTCTGCATCCTCTTCCAGCGGCGGCCTACCTGCTCCGCTGTCCAGCGAGGACGGAGATGTTGAAGAGGAGAAAAGCGAGCGTTTGCTTCCCCGCGAGAGCAGTGGTGACGAAAAGCAACCTGCGCCGAAAGCCAAAAAGAAGAAAAAAGAGAAAAAGAAAAAGCGAGGTAACGGACGTGATCGTGAACCCGGGGGCGAAAAGAGGAAGGATATTCATGACGAGGAACCATCTTCAAAGCGCAGAAAACACGACCATCAACAACATGGCGAAAAAGAGAATTATTACAACAACAATAAAGGGAGCGGTAAATTTGTACACCACGATCAATACGGAGACCACTACAACAGCATCAGTAATAAAGGGACCACCAACGGAAATAAAGGTTACAACCCGGCAGGAACTTCTTCTACAAATAAGGGCAAAGGAAAAAATTCCTCTCTTGCGGCCATTCCCTGGACCTACACCTGGCTGAAACAAAGTTCCGGGCAGAAGCGGTACCAGGCCTATTGCCGGTTTTGGTACGGGGAGATCAATCAGGACTTGCTGCACTGGAAGTCGAAAGCAATCACCTGGTATTTGGAGAATTTAATCACCGGGGAAAACACGAGTCTGACCGCAAAGCAGAAACTCCTTTTCAATTCGATCCAGTACGACGCGAAACAGGGGTCGGATTTCCAAAGGCTCGAGCAGATGGGGGATTCGGAGTGGTACAGCACCTGCATGCACAGAATGCACCGGTTCATGCCAGCGACTTCCGAGGGGGATTTCACCAATTTCTCCCAGTCCAGCGGTATGGTGCGGAAGCAGGGGGTGAAGCAAATGGAGTCGAATGTCATCATGATATGCAACACAAATAATTTCCCGTACATTTACAAAATGCATCACAAGTTGAAACTTCGCTAAGAGTAAGAACGCGGGGTTGCGTCAAACTACTTGTCATGCTGACCACGATTGAAGGCAAGTTTTGTCATGCAGAAACAGCATTTGCTTTTGTACGCGTACGGAAAATTATTTACAATGGATACATGGCACTGTGCTTCTACAAGATGTGTCTCGGGGAACTGTTTGCGAAGAATTTGATCAAGTGCAGCATATCCTGCGCAAAAGTATCGCACCTGTAGTATTAATTGCGTTTCTGCATTACAAATCTCTTTCTCAAGGTAAATCAGCACTACAAATTCAATTTGTAATGCCGGCTAATTTGTAATGCGATGTAAACTAGTACGATGCTTTTGCACAGCATATAGCAACATGGACACGAAGTCGAACGCCCAACTGCAAACCGCATTGTCGAAGTGTGAGAATTTTTGGCTTCATTGGGACAAAACCCACCTAAGATTCGGGGAAGGCTGGTGGAAGGCGAGGCAAAATGTCGTTTCTCGACGAGATTTCGAGGAATTTATGGACGACGAGACGAATTTTATCGACGAGAAGCCAGACGATAACGAGCGGAGGAAAGTGGGGAACAACGGCTCATACGCACCCTACAACTTCACCGTGCAGCACGATCCGGATTTCGAGCGGCACATTTTTGGCAATTTCAAGGTGATCGAAAAGCAGGGCAAGAAACGCAGACGAGACGACGGCAGCACGGAAAACGCGGAGAGAGAAAGTCTCCCCTACCCGCTATGGATTGCAAAAATGTGTGGGTCTGGAAGATTATGAGACTTGTCATGCACCTTTTGCATGAGCCATGATGTCTGTGATGCATGCCGTAGCATCACAGATCTTTTCAGGGGTTCTTCATGCCTATTCCGCATGAAACATGCCCTCTCCGCGTAGCAAAGATCACACTTCCTTTGCTGCTCATGCAATACAAATTTTTTTGGAATCCAAACGCAGCATCACAAGTTCCATCCTCCCAGACCCAGACACTTTTGCATTCCATACCCACCAAGGGTCAACGACGAACTGGAGTTCCGTGAGACCACTAACCCAAAGTCCTGGCACGTCTTATGAACTACAAAAGTATCGACGTACTCGTATAAATGCATTACAAATTTTCTCAGCATGAGAAATAAAATTTGTAATGCTGATTTGCTTTGACAAAAAAATTTGTAATGCAAGACCTGCATTTATACGAGTGCGATACTTTTGCACAGCATACGTCTTCTACCTGGGCCGCGATTTAGATGACAACCCCTACTGGCTCAGCAACCTCGAGGCGAGTCTCCAAATGCGGAGCCAGCTGGTGCGCACGGACGTGAAGATTCCGGCCCGGATATCCTGAGCAATTAACACGTCCCTACCCCAGAGTCAAGTAGATGGGTAGTACTCCGCTAGATGACAAATCAGCCAGCTTTGATGGTTGCGCATGACAGGTTTGCTGGCCTCGTAGAAGCGTGATCCTGTTTACTAGCGTGCTCAGAAGCATCACAGATCCAGCGCATCGTGCTGATCGTAGCATCACAAATTTCGCAACGCGACTAGAGAACGTTTTGCATGGGGCTCCGCATGAGAAACTTTTTTGGCATGCAGATTTGCATGACACTTCTGGGGTGGAGGGTGCGTTTTTTACATAGGATACCGGACTCCAGCGAAGGTCGTTGCCGTCCGGAAGGTATCAACTGCAAATATGTCTGAGTCTGGAAGTCTGTCATGCACATTTTGCATCACCGGTGATGTCTGTGATGCATGCCATGTCTGTGATGCATGCCCAAGCATGATCACAGCTATTTTCTGACGGCTTTCATCTGATGCCCATACTGTATGAGAAACGCCCCCGCCTCCGTGTAGCAAGAAATACATCTCTATTGCCAATACAGATTTGTTTACGAATCAGAACACAGCATTACAAGTTAAGTACATCCTTCCAGACCCAGACTACATATTTGCACTTGATAGAAAGACCAAGTAGCGGATTCCGATCTCGCACCCGGCGGGCCGGTGGAAATCGACATTGCGTTCAGTGTGAAAAACCTCGCCGGTATCTACAGTAAGCTTATTCGTCGTCCCGTGCAGAATGTACAGATGCTGTTTCTGCATGACAAAACTTGCCGGCAATGTTAGTCAGCATGACAAGGTGGGGATGTTGACTCTAAGTTAGCGAAATTTTTTGTCATGCATTTTGTACACGTACTATCACGGGGATAAATTTGTATTGCATATCTGAAGTGGAAATTACCGGCGCGGAATTGCAGCAAAGGAGAAGCAGCGAAGAGTTCGAGGCTTGGAGAAAGAGAAACAGGAATCTTCCCGAGCCGGAGCCGTTACGAGTCCCGGGCTCTTTCGACGCGCAAAACGCGAGCTCCGCGAAAAACCGGCATTTGACCTACACGCAGCCGGAGTTTTTATGCATTGCAAATATCCCTGGATGTCTGGAAGGTTGCAACTTGTGATGCTGTCTCTTCATTCTAGAAAAATCTGTATTGCATGAACAGCAAGAGGGGCCCAGTTTGTGCTGCTTGGAGATGGTATTTCTCATGCGGAAGAGGCATCAGGGAAGCTTCGAAAAATCTGTGATGCTAGGTTATGCATATACCTGCTATGCATTACAGGCGTCATGGGTCATGCAAAATCTGCACGACAAGTCCTGCATTTCCAGGCCCAGCCATATTTGCATTTCATAATTTTTGCACGTGAGCAACACCGTCCGGTACGGCCAGGCTGGCGGAAAAAGCGAAATCAAGAAAACAGTCACCTTTGAATTCTCTTCGGAGCGAGAATTTCGGGAAATTTTCGAGCCGCCGCGGACGCGCGTGCGCCAACACTTGGACAAACGCGACTTGAAGATCATCGCGGATTTCGGCGAGGCGATTTTCGGCGAGTTGCAGGCGTTGAAGCGGAAACAGGATGAGTTGTCGAAGGCGAATTTCCAAACTTTGGAAGCCGACAAGACGAAACGGGCGGAATACGACAAACTAACCGCGGCGCATTTGAAAGAGCACAACTTCAGCAAGTTTGTCGATTACGCCCGACAGGACGAGGTTGCGGAGGCACTGTACAAAAATTACGTTCGCTTCCTCTCGGGGCAGGACGAAGAAAGGCAGGAGAAGGCTGCGGAGAAGCAAAAGTTCGTTTCGGCCACACCACCGTCCGGCGGTGTTGAGCAGTCTAGTCCCAAAACGAGCTCCGCTGAGGAGAGCAAAGTGGAAGGAGGAATCATACAGCACAAGGCTTGCTTGATGCGGGGTGTTCTAGTGGAGGCCGGAAAGGAGGATAACGACTTGGGTATGACCAAGTCCAACTGGATCAGACTGTGGAAAAACCACTGGGAGCTGAAGACCGCGACAACCAGCAAGACGATCTCCACCACCGCGTTGAGGAAATCAATCGGGGGAGGGTTAGTACCCGGAATACAGGATGGTACGAAGTCGGGCGGTGTAGTAATCCGGGGGAACAAGCCGGAACTACACCAGGAAGACATTAGTGGCCCGGCCGAGATCGCCCGACTGATTGGTTGGGCGGACTACTGTCTGAACTTTTCCGACTTCACGAAAGAGATCCGCCGGCAGGTGCAGAAGGACGCGGCCTACCTGCAGAACACTATGGAAGCGTCAGGTTTGAAATCGACAAAGTTGAAATGATTTGCCATGCATAAAATGGATACCAGTCGGATACCCAATTTTCAAGCGGCGCATGACAAATTTTCCGAGCGCCGGAATTCAATTTGTCATGCTGCTCGGGCACAGAAGACTGCTTTTGTCATGCTCCTTTAGCAGCTCTACTTCAAACCCCAAACAGGCTGACACGCGGCCTCCCTTGCCATCCCGGCAAGACAGGCACTTCATGCCTTGCATTTTATGCATGGCAAATCATTTCAACTTTGACGATTCCAAACCTGACGCTTCCATAAACACGCACAAGAAGATCAAGGAAAGGGCGCAGCATATCCACAGTACATTTTCCGTACACGTACAAATGCGGTCTCCGCATGACAAAACTTGGCTTCGATCCTAGTTTAGCATGACAAGTTTAACGCTCCACATTGGTGAAATTTGTGATGCATCTTGTACATGTACGGAAAATTTGTATTGCATATAGCAGTTGGCGACGACATTGACCGAGCTGATCGACGCGATGGCGGACTGGTGCATTCTGAAGACCTTGGAACTGCAGAAAACGAAACTCTTTGACGATTTCATGCAGGCCCGGCACTTAAAATCGACCGACGATTTCCGGTTATTATGAACTGCAAAAGCATCGCGCAATTAGAAATTGCATGACAAATTTTTGATATTGACTTATCATTACAAATTCAATTTGTAATGCGGATTTGCCTGAAGTAGAAGTAGAAAATTTCTAAATGCATAAAACGCAATTAGTACGAGTGCGATACTTTTGCATTGCATAGCTATTCGACAAAGCCGATTGGAAGAAAGAGCAGAAGCAGTCGGAAAAGCTGATGGGGGTCGAGGCGAACTTCCAGACCGAGGATTTCTTGGTGAACCTGTTGACGAAAAAAACGCTGGAGTTGAAGCGATTTGAGGAACGGAAAATGATGAGCAGCGGTGGAGGGGATCCGAAAGATAAACTAGCGATCGGCTCTGCCGACGGGGGTACTTCTAAAAATCTCGATGTTGACATCAAGAAAAAAAAGAGCCTTGCTTTGGCCATTGCCACGCAGCAAAAAGTAGTACCAACAGCGGCGGAAAGGTTTAAGCAGGTATCAAATGTAAAAATGTCTGGGTCTGGAAGAACTCATGTTTGTCATGCTTGTCTGGCATAACTCTTAAATCTGTCATGCACGTTACCCAAGAGCTCCGCTTTTCTGTGATGCAGAAGCGCAGTTTGTCATGCGGAATAGGCAACACCTAGGAGCTCAGAAACTTGTCATGCTGAGCCAGCATCTGTAGCCTCATTATGAGACGCCACCCAGCATCACAAGTTTCCAGACCCAGACACTTTTACATTTGATAGCAGGCGAAGAAGTTGCACTTGTTGAAAGGTTATGGAGCGCAAATATGTCTGGGTCCTCTGGAACTGGATGGGTCCAGATATTTGCCATACTGTTCTTGCATGATCTAGGAGATCTGGCATGTAAGCCATAGCATCACACGTCTTGGGAAGCTGTCCCCATGCCTAATCCGCATGACAAATGCCCAGTTTTGATGGTGCTGAGTTTTGGGCCGCATTTGCTGTTCATGCATCACAGATCTTTGCGTTGTGTGAAATTTGCATCACAAGTTGCAACCTTCCAGACCCAGATATTTTTGCACTTGATAAAGGTCAGATTCTCTTTCGACAGGACCAGGACGCGTTTGAAGTTTTCGAGCAAAAGTGGAAGGAAGCGAAGGAGAAAGTCGAGGATAAGGATTTTTATTTTGGAATCTCGAAACCAACCGAGGGCCAAGTGCAGCAGCATCGGATTACGAATTTTGTGAACGAGAAGCTGCGGGATCTGTCGATCAAAATCGACACGAAGATGCGTGATAAAGCGTTCGGAATAAAGATGAACACTGGAGCAGGAGGTGCGGCAACTTCTACAAACTTGAACAAGAACCTCGCGATTGCGCAGTTCCTCCAAACGGGTGTAAAGACGGTGAATAAGCAAGATATGGACAGTTTTAAGGGCTTGTCCGAGGAAGAGCGAGCCGTGGTTTGGCTGGACCGGGAAATCAACTACGCGGTCCGGATATGAAATGCAAATATGTCTGGGTCTGGAAACTTGGAACTTGTGATGCTAACTGTGGATTCTAAAAAAAATCTGTATTGCATGACCAGCAAGAGGAGTCCAGTTTGTGCTACGCGGGGAGGCCATTTGATTGTGATGCGGAATTATAGGCATCAAGACGTAGTCGGAATAAAATCTGTGATGCTACTACCTAGGGAATACATCACAGACGTCACGGGTCATGTAAAATCTGCATGACAACAAGTTGCAACCTTCCAGACCCAGACATACTTGCATTTGATGCCAGAAACTGAAGGAGGGAACAAGCAAGACATCTTCTTCACTTAGCTCCAAAACCGCCGCGGAAAACAAGAAGAAATTGTTGCAGAACAGCCAGAACAAGATTGCGTTTGCAAACTCGAAAGACACAGACGGCGGGAGTGCGAATGTAAGGAAACTGCACTTAACTTCGTTCTTCAAAACTTTCGGAGACGAATTTGAAGAGGCCCGGGACTGCGCGCTCTTGGCGTCTGTGTTGCCGAATTATAATTCCAAGCCTACTTCGACCTCCGCGAAAAGCCCAGGACCACAGTCCTCGGGAGTGCTTGATGTTCTCGGGAAGAGCAAATCTTCCCTGTACATCCAAGAGATGAAGAACGTCACAAGGAAAAAGATTGACGCGCGGAATTTCAAATACGACGTGGATTTCCGACAAGAGGTAGCGGGGAGGTTAAAACGGATGCTGGAGGATGTAGGAAGAAACGAGAAACAAGGAGAACCGGCACAACTAGCCCTACAGGACACCTCCAATGACCGACAACAAGAAGTGCTCTCCTACGACGAAGTTTTCGATCCCTCAACTCCAAGCGTTAAAAACCCGAACGAAAGTGGTTCTCTTGCAAACAAAAGGAAAAGTGGAGCGGTCGATCGTTTTTTCGGCACGACCGGCGACATGAAAAAGCCACTTGCTGGAAGTAGCACGAAGAATGATGCCTCGACAAATATAAATAAACCTTTCTTCATTCTGGAAACGGAGCCTTGCGGAGCTTGTGACTTCCTCACGACGAGTTGTACTTCTAGCAGTGACGTAGTTTCTACTACAATTCGGCAGAAAGAGCTGGACCTCGTGGACGAGTTTTTGCCCTTTACAGGCGCCTGGTGCAAGAAAATCGATGTCGTCTCGTCGGCTTCATCTTCTGGCGGCGGGGGACCGACGTCAACACCGCAGCCGAACCAACAAGCCGACCCCGACTTAGAGCAGGAGATTCAGGAAATCGAGAAAAAAATCCAGGAAATCCTATGCATTGCAAAAGTATCGTATTCGTAGAAATGCATTACAAATTTTCTCGACATGAGAAATAAAATTTGTAATGCGGATTCACCTTAAGGAAAAGAATTGTAGTGCATGGCTGCAATTTTTACTACGAGTGCGATACTTTTGCACAGGATAAATCCAGAAGCACTACAACGAGGTAAAAAACGGCGCGAAAAATCTCGGACGGAGCGATGCGAGTATGCAATACTAATTTCGTCCCGCTGCACATGTACAAGATGCATGACAAACTGCGCGAACTTGAAGCGACGTCCAACTTGTCATGCTGACAATGATTGAAAGCAAGTTTTGTCATGCAGAAACAGCACTTGGATTTGTGCGAACGTCGTCGTGTGTGGGAAATTTACAGTGGATAGCGAGTGTGAAGAAAATCTTAGCCGGGTACAGCAACGAGATTGTGGAAATCCAGCTGGTATGCATTGCAAAGGTATCGCACTCGTAGTAATTGCAGTCATGCATTACAAATCTTTTTCTTAAGGTAAATCAGCACTACAAATTTCTTTTCTCATGCTGAGGAAATTTGTAATGCATTTAGACGAATGCGATACTTCTGCACTGCATATCTGTCGCAGATAAAGCTGAGGAAACAGAAGTTGAAACGGATATTACCCGAATTGAGGTTCGAAGCCGGTTGCGCCGAACGGGGGAAAGCGGTGTATTGCGAAGCGGAGGTGAATATCAAGTGCAAAAATGTCTCGGTCTGGAAGATTGCCTGGTTTGTCGTGCATATTTTGCACAACCCATGATGCCTGTAATGAATGACCTAGCATCAGAGATTTTTAAAAGGGCCTTCTGGTTCTGATGCGTATTCCGCGTGAGAAATGCGGCCCTGTCCGCGTAGCACGAATGGAACTCCTCTTGCTGGTCATGCAATACAGATTTTTTACCTTGTTCCAAAGACAGCATCACAAGTTACAACCTTCCAGACCCAGACATATTTGCATTCCATAGTGAACGACTTCGTGCAGTTTTCCTCGAGCCAAAATTTCTCAGGTACGACTACAGGAGGCTCTGGAACGCCCCGAGCTGCAGCAGCTGCGAATAGTACAGGAAATAGAAATCCGGGCGACATAGCGAACACAAGAATGTACTACCAGCAACACCACAGGGAAGCGGTGATTCAAGTTTGCGAAAAGATCCCGACTCTATCACAGGAAAAAGTGTTATACGTTAACGGTTTTCACAGATTCTTGCAGTCATGCATCACAAATGTAGTTCAATATGCATGCTATGCATGACAAATTCTGACACGTCTTGTGATGCATTTCTGCGTCACAAATTCCGTTAACGTTAACACTTTTTCTTGTGATAGACTCTTCCCCCCATGCAGACCTGGCACAACCAGAAGGGGAGGCTGACCGCAAATCGGCCGGAGACGGTGGAGATCTCGAATCAGGTAGACAGAATCAAACACCAGATGAAAACTATCGTGCCGACCATTCACGCGGACCTGTTCACGTTGTCGCAGTTAGTGACGTTGCCGTTCATGGAAGCAGAGGACAGGAGGAAGTTGGAGTTCGACGTTTTGGTTTTGCCCAACGGGGCGATTTGCTTCAAGTGCGTTTCTATCCACGATCCGGCGGACGATAGTGAAATAGATGGCGGAGAGGTCGAGGACGACGTTGATCAGGAAAGAACGGACTCGCTCTCGTTCCCGTCCAAAGCCGACCTGGCGAATTGCGAAGTGGAGGGTCCGGACGCGAGTCTGATCACAGCTTTTACGTTATCACAAGCAAAAGTGTTAAGGTTGAGGGTTTTCACAGATTGGAGCCATGCATCACAAATTTAGCTTAGTATGCATGTTAAGCATGACAAACTTGGACGCGTTTTGGTTATGCGTTGCTGCGTCACAGATTCCGTTAATGTTACCACTTTTTCCCGTGATATACGCAGCAGGAGCTGAGGTTGAGCGGGAACGAATCCGCTGCCGCAGCGATTCTTGCGGGTTCAACATCTCCGCCGGCGCTGAAGAGACAACGCAAGGACAGCGACGACATTGCTCTTGCTGGGCAGCAAGATGAAAGAACCTCGAGCAGCGCCAGCGGCGGTGGAAGTTGTGCGATCGAAGAGGACCATCTGCATTCCCTAGCTGGTGCAAATAAAACATCAACTTCCAGCACGACGCTCCATAACACAGTCTCCCCTTCCTGGGAGCTTTGCCGGTCCCGCCTCATCCAGGCCGGTCGGGGTTCGCAGCTGTGCGCTTTCGGGCAACGGAAGACGAAAGAGGAGGCAAGTATACACTATTACGAGTTCGCGTTGAATACCCATTACATCCTGCTCGCAAAGCCCATCGAAGCGTGTTTCAAAGTCCAGAATTTACAGCACAAGCTCGACTTTGGCAAGCAGCAACCGATCAGCTTGAAGTGTATGCGGTACAAGCCGCCAAAGGTCGGGAATGCAACTAGCGCGCACCCGGAGCCGAAGTTGTATCGGAAGCAATTGCTGCAAATTTGGGGGGAAGCAATGTGGATATCACAGGAAAAAGTGTTAACGTTAACGGAATTTGTGATGCAGTGACGCATCAGAAAAGGTGCGCAAATTTGTATTGCATAGCATGCATAGAAGGCAAAACTTGTAACGCATGACTGCCATTTGTGAAAACCGTTAACGTTAACACTTTTTTGTTTGATAGTGGATGGAGGAAAATCACAGCCACTTGGTTTATTTTATCGACGATGGGAAAGTCATACCGAGGACAACTTCTGGCGGTAGTAGCAATAAACCTGCATCACCCGACGACCATCTCCACCCGGATTTCTATCAAATGTAAAAATGTCTGGGTCTGGAAGGTTGGAACTTGTGATGCTAACTTTGGACTCTAAAAAGATTTGTATTGCATGACCAGCAATAGGAGCCCAGTTTGTGCTACGCAGGGAGGGCATTTGTCATGCGGGATAGGCATCAGGAAGACCTCTACAAATATGTGATGCCAGACCATGCATTACAGACATCATGGCTCATGGAAAATATGCATGACAAAATCTCGCAATCTTCCAGACCCAGACATTTTTACGTTTGATAATTTCAAGCAGTTGACAAAAGAACGGATGATAACCATCGGGAAAAATTACAATTGGAGCCGGTGCCGAGGGTTCGAATTTGTGGACAAACTATTCTCCTGGATTCATTCAGGCATGATCACTGGGCGTTGCCAGTGGCGGACGCGGTTTAAACTCTTCTGCAGTTCTACGAGGACAGATCAGCTATTCCCTGAAAATTTTTAACCACCCCCAGCCGGTCATTTTCTGCATGGCAGGCACTGAATTTACTACATGTTTTGCATGACAAATTGGAAGATTATGGGGATGGTTAATGTTTCAGGGAATATCAGCCGATTGAGACGGATCTGTGCGACATGCTGGTCCTGCGCGGTTTAAAATACGATGAGCAGAAGCCAATGACTCGAGCACCAGTGAGCTTGAACTATTTCGGCGGGTTCTGTGATTTGAAGAAGAACTACAAAAACGTGGGTAGTAGTACAACAGCCTCCTCTTCTATCGTACAAAAAAAGTGTTTCACTGTAAGGATCTTACAGGTTTTGCATCACAAGTTTGTTCTACATGACCGAGAAAATTTGCCATGCGAGGTTCCTAAAGGGAAAACACAGCGAAAAATCCACAGTCTTGCATGTGTAGCAAGACAAACGCTTGCGAGATACACTTTCTGCATTACAAGTTTACAGTGAAACAGTTTTTTCTGGGGATATCTTCATCTTCTGGTCAACGACTTTCCACCACCCCGACTTCCGCTGCGGCTGCTATGGAGTTCTCAAACGTTACACTCTCAACTGTTACATGCATTTGTCATGCAAAGTTGCCAACAGCCTCCACTTGATGAAGGTGCTTTAGCATGACAAATTTTCGAAGGGCTAAGCAGCATGGTAATCTGTGGCAAAAAATCTGTGATGCGAAATATGCTGCAACGTTGCCACTTTTACTGTTGCTGTTCTTGCATTATGTAACGTTTGAGAACGCTATAGGTGCTATGTGGCAGAGGACCCCGAGTCTCGGCAGTCAGCACCCGGGGGGATTGCTGCCGAACGAGACAATGTATGAAATGCAAATAGGTCTGGGTCTGGAAGAATGCGACATTTGTCATGCTAGTCTGGAATGACTCTGCACTCTGTATTGCGTGGCCACCAAGCGGCCCGCTTGCCTTTCATGCGAATAAAGCGCAGTTTCTCATGCGAAATACGCATCACAGAAGCACGAAAAGAGTTGTCATGCTTGGCGGCGCAGTACAGAGCACTCTATTGTTCACGGAGTTGCATCACAAGTTTCCAGACCGCCAGACATTTTTGCGATTGAGACAATGCAGCTGCAGTTTGACACGTTAGTCAAGGAAGTACTGGACGAGGTAGAAACCATATCGCAAGAAAAAACTGTTTCGCTGTAAATTTGTAATGCAGAAACTGTATCTGAGAAGTGTTTGTCTTGCTATACATGCAAGACACTAGATTTTTAGCTGTGTTTTCCCCTAGGAATCTCGCATGGAAAAGTTTCTCTGTGATGTAGAACAAACTTGTTTTGCAAAATAACTTACAGTGAAACACTTTTTTCGTACGATAAACCACGTCGTCAAAGGCCCCCGCCATTGTAACCGGGAAGAAGATGTCCTCGCCATCGAAACGCCCGCCGAGCGACAACAAGAAGGGCACGACTAGCAAAGAAGATGAACCAGAAACGGCGATGAAAGTAGACGAGACCTTGGATGAAAAGCAGAAAGTCCTCGCTTTGTTCAAACAAAAACAGCAGAAAATCAAATCTCTCCCGAAGATCTACTCCACCATCAGCCCTTTCTCCCCGTATTTCCAGCTTCTCCAAGTGCCCTACGGGTGGCATTTGCGGTACTCCCGCTCCAGCAATCGGTCCTACTACGAGCACGCAACCTTCAAGCAAGAGAAAATCCAGAATTGGCAAAAGCGTGAGAAGCCGCAACTATTGGCAAAACTGGAAGAAGAGAAGAAGAAGCTCACTGAGGATGTCGCCTCGAAGAGGCAGCAAGCAAGAGTCGAGCACTACAAGAATGCGTTAAAAGCGCAGCATCCGGACAAGATGCGATTTCACTCTTGGACGGAATTGTACAAAACACCCATTGGGTGGCAAGCGAGAATTCCTTCTGACGTGTGGAAAAACGAAATGAGTTTCAAGAAGATGCCAGATTCGGTGGAGTTTGGTAGGTTGCAGAAACTGGAAAACCAGAAGAAACCGGACCAGAGGAAACTACTCGATCCGGAGGACACGATATGCATCGCAAAAGTTTATCGTATTAGTGGATTAATTGCATTACAAATTAGCTTAGCATGACTGATGTAATTTGTCATGCTGTTTTAGCTGAGAAATGCTGAACTGCAATTAGTACACGAGTGCGATACTTTTGCAGTGGATACACGAAGTCGCGGTACGACGTGTACTTTGAGAACTCGTTTTTGGACAAGAGGTTCACCACCGGCGGCAGTACAGATATCACAAGAAAAAGTGTTAACGTTAACGGAATTTGTGATGCAGTGATGCATCAGAAAAGGTGCGCAAATTTGTATTGCATAGCATGCATGGAAGGCAAAACTTGTAATGCATGACTGCCAACTGTGGAAAGCCTAATGTTAACATTTTTTTTGTTTGATAACAGGCAGTGGCGCTTCCTCCTCCGCGGCGAAAACGACGAATAGCACGGTTATTCCGACTGACATGCAGGAGTTGCTGAGAGCGACGGACACCTTTGACAACCGGAACTTTTTCAGCTTGAAAAACTCGACGATCAAACAGAACACTTCGCTATCCTGTGTGAGAAAAACGTCCCAACCCCGAAGTTGTCATGCAGATTTGCGATTACAGGAACATTTGTCGTGCGCATCTCCATGAAATGCATTTCAGATCGTGTTCTAAAATTTGTAATGCTGTAAACAGGATGACTGAATTGCTTTGTCATGCAGCTTCCCTTGCTGACCACACTACGCTGCAGATGGAAAGAACTTGTCATGCGCAACTCCCAAAACTTGGAGACTTGTCTAGCAGACTTGACTATGGGGTCCTCGTGGGGACGTTTTTACTCAGGACATTCCCTCTCCTCCGTGGACCTTCTCGCCGTGAAACTGCAAAAAGACGAGATTTCCGAAGAGGCCGTGGCGAATTATCTGAAACAGGAGGCAAATCGGTTTTACACGGCGAACGTGACGGACTGGAATTTGCCGTTTAAATCCGCAGACCAGTCGACCAGGGATTGGTTGGTCAGTCAAAACGGGATTTTTCTAGTGAGAAAGTTCGGCCACGAGAGGAGTATCAAGGATTTTACCAGTCCGGAGTTGGCGAAAGTGGATATGGACGACTGGAGACACGAAAAACGGGAACAACCAGAGACTCTCGCTATCAAAGTGAAAAAAAAACCCTCCCCCTATCGAAACGAAGTTTCTGATGCTGGATTTGCGAACACAAATCAGATTTGTCTTGCTGGAGAGGACTACAGACGCATAGTAATCCGGAGCAGAGCGGCTTTGGCATAGGCACTTAGCATGAAGAACGTCCGCACTGCAGGCCCAACAGCATGACAAAACGCCTGCAAAATGCGGCGGAGACTGTGGAGCTGCCTTCTTGCAAGACAGACGCGATCTGTGGCCACAAATCAGCAACGCAAATTGTCGAAGACGTGACCACGCGTCAATATGTGTATGGGGAGGGGGGATTTTTCCGTGTGATACTCGTGGACGACGCGGCTGTTGAGGACGTGTTTGCTGCGCTGGATGGGAATAACGCCGGGTATTTTCATGGGGCAGGACGAACAATGTATGGCGAGGAAGTAGACCAAGGATGGTCACTGGAGCGGGAGCTTTTTGAACAGCAGCAGGAGATAAATAACGAAAATGGAGGCGGACCTCCTCCGCAGTTGTTCTACAACGAATCTGTACTGCAATTTCAGCAGCAAGTGCAACAGCAAATTCAGGAGTACCAGTTGCAATCTCCGAATTTTGATGTCAAAGAGGACGAGGACCAGCAGCAGCATCGTGATTTCTCACAACCGCAGGCGCACCAGCAACAAGCGCATCAACTGGAGGGCGCGCATCAGCATCTTCAGGAGCAATACGGGTGGTGGAGCTCGCCGGAGGAACAGCAGCGTGTCGGGTGGAATAATATTACCGCTACATCGCCCTGTTCTTGTGAAGGAAACCAAAACACTTTGTTCAATGACAGTCTGCGTCTGTCCCGGTTGCAGAGGAGCTCGGAGGACTTGTTATCCACCGGGAAAAAACACCCATCCCCATCCAATTTGTCATGCACAACATGTGTATCAGTTCAACAGGGCCCGCGGTTCAACAATGTACCTACCAGTTCAATACCGCCCCGGGGCCTAAATATCCTAGAACAAGCAGGCCATTTGATATGCTCGGCGCCAAAAACATATGCAGGTGGAGGAAGGAGTAGGGGGGGCGTTCCTGACCCAAAGGTACGCTCCTGATCTCAGTGGTACTTAGTCGACCCGGGGGGCCAGGTATTACCTGACCCCCGGTTCGGGTCTGTGCCTGCAATGCTGCAGCGAAGTCGTTTTAGATGGTGCTGCAGCACAGCTGCGCGCACCTTGATGGGCGCCAAAGGCCCCAAGTCTGTCGCTACAGAAAACGGTAGCCATGACTGCGATCGGCCCTAGTGTTCGACCGCTTTCTGTTTGAAACCAGCGCCGCGCACACAGCTTCGGTCTTCGTGCGCCCATTGATCGGAAGCAGCGTCCCTAAATCCTACGGCCGGCAGCCGTGCCACCGTAAACAATAGTCGCGCAGCGCTTCGCGCCTCACAAACCAAAATCGCGCGCGCGCGCGCCAAAATACAGGACCTTTTGGGGCTTGTTGCGTGCACATTCTTTTTGCGACATATGGCGCCCGCAAGATATGCTCTGTAGCTCATCGGGATTCTTTTCTCCCGTTGCCCGCTCTTTTTTTCGGGGTTTGGCACGTGCACTACGTATGGTTCTCTTCTTTTTCGTATGCCCGGAACCTTCACGAACTAAGTAGTTCGTGAACTGGGGTACACTCTCGAACCGATTCACATGCATAAAATCCGCTAGTTGTCATGCAAAAAATGGATGGGGATGGGTGTAGAAGTCTTTTCCTAGATACTTATCTGAGGAAGAACATTTAGAAGACCGCCTGAACGACTTACTCCCGTACAGCTTCTACGGAGGGGATAGGATGAAGGACAACGGTACAACTACTAGGGGCGAACAGCAGGAGACGAACCAGCGAGCTTCAAAAATATTGCCAGACGAGCCGCGACATCATCAACATCATGACGCGGTGGAGGAACCTGTTCCGTTTAATAGCGAAGGATCCTTTTTGCTGCCTCTGGAAGTAGGAGAGACGCAGAGAATCAACGCGGAGACTACACCAGGAGGCACCGCTCGTCGTGCCAGCGAGGATCATCCTCTCCTAGAAGAGCACCAACAGGACGAGGACGAGGACGAGTATGACGAAGCGGCGGAGGCCCGGGAGCTCGCTAAGGAATTGGAAAACGGTCTCGGCGCTCTGGTGTTGGAATCGCCAGAATTGCTGGTCTCGTTGGCAGAGAGCTTGGAGAAGGAGGAGCAGGAAAAAATGAAAAAGGAGAAGGAGGAGGCTGAAGCTCAAGCTGCAAAAGTAGTAGAGGACAAAGAAAATATTATCCCCACAACTAGTACAACTGGTGGCCGTGCACCAGCTGCACAAACGAGAAGTTGTCCAGGGGCGCGGCGTCCTAGTTCTCGCGATAAAAAAGCAGCAGAAGACGACTACGATTTTGAAGCAGAATTGCAGTCTCCCACGGATGTGACCGCGAAGAACCAGCAGGATACGACGGTAAATAACACTTCTGCAGGACGAGCGGCGTCAAGCGCCAAGGATCAACAGCAGAGTAAATATCTCAAACTGCCACTGGAGGAGCCAGACGAAGCGGGTGATGATGATGTCGAAGATGATCACGATTTGGATGACCACTGGGATCTTCTTCGCGGGGAGGACGATGACGATCATTGGGATGGATTGAACTCGCCCGGGGCCGCTGGGGATAATTCAGAGGCTCCTGAGCACAAGAACATCAATAAGCGAAAACTACTACACAAGCGAAAGCTTGTATGATCATCCACCTCGCGGCACACTTTCATCCATTTGAATTTGCACTGTGACAAGAAACTTCGTGGTAGCTTCAAGTTGATTGTAGGAAGTTGAAGTGATAGAGTATCTGACTAACTCTAGGTCTAGATCAGCGTCACTGGGGGCTTCTTTACGAGAAGGAGAAGATGACAGAAAGGTATTAATTTTCATCGCAGCGCGTTCTCATTATCATATCATGATGTTTGCATGCGCATTTTTTGGCAACGACCATGGTGCGTCTTGGTCTTGGTTTCAGGGCAGCAGCCGTGAAGAATTTGGTATCTGCAGCTGCTGTCGTTCTTGCTGTCAGTGGTGCAGCTCCTTGCTCTGTTCATCTAAGGATCGTTTCAACATCGTGCAAGGCTTAGTTTTCAAAGTCGGCGGCGGAAAAAGAAATGCAAATAGCGTTACGCAGTGGATGGCTTCTTCGCAGTCACTGTGCGTCTGCCTGTACCTACTTTTGTGGAACAGCACGATGATTTTTATTCTTAGGACCCACATCTTTTTTGTGTTGCTGCTTTTTCGAACAATGTCTCGTGCGTTTTTGTTTTTTTTTCAAAATATAACCGTCTTGACACTTGTGCACTTGTTTTGTGATCATCTTGCTCATTGTGTTTAGTGTGCGTAACCTGTCTGTAATAGTAGATGGGCTAGAGGGCGCGCCACGATTTTCCAAAGCCTTGCTTGTTTATGTTTCGCTCAACAAAAGGAACTGCCTCAATACCTGCCTGTGCAGAGTCAACAAAGTTATCATCTGCATCACTGAAGATTGCAAGCTGCTCACCTTCAAGTCTATTCTGTTCTAGATCTAGTCTGCTTTTTGAAAAATGCGCGGTTGTGACGATCCAGCATCCGTCGCTGCTGGTCTCAACGTCGTTTCTTTCACCTACAATTGCGGTGGCGTGGAGCCCCCGCAGGAGGAAAATTTAAAGCAGAAGCTACAGGAAGAGATTCGGGAAAATCTGCTCCAGCAGAGGATTGATTGCAGTCGCAACAGTGATGGAAATGATCTTGTTGATTTTGCTGGTGCGCCTGCGGCCCATTCTGCTTATATTACCGTCGAACAACAAGCCGCAAATCCATCCACAACTGGAGGCACAACGAGGAGCGCTGGTGACCACAGTGTGTGCTTTACCCCGGACATCGTTGTGATCAATCTGCAAGAATGTTGCCCGCTAGCCCTGGCCGCTTTAGGCAACAACGCTTCGGACTCCTACGGAAACAAATGGCGAGACGTTTTCATTGAGGCTCTGGGCTACGGGCCATTAGACCGATTGACCTGCAGGTTTTACACCCAGTTGCACGGCGGGAAGGGAGCTTCAGGAACCGACGTTGCACCTGCGCAAGAGCTCGATATAGAGGAAAAATGCGAAAATTCCGCCGGTGATCAACATGTTGTATCGAGTTGTTCTAGGGCTCATGTCGCGTCCTCGTCCTCGTCTGCGAGCGCCGTTGCGGCTGCTAGTGACGTAGCTTGTTCCAAAAAGTGCTCCTCAAAATCGTCAGTAAGCACAGCGGCCTCGTCTTCTTCTAGTTTTGTTTCTACGGCAAGCAGCACTGGTGATTGGAAACAACTCGCAGCTTCCGCTTCGAGCTCTTCCAGGCTAGAAAGGGAAAGACAAATATGCTCATCGCCGGATAGCAATTGCAGTTCAAATTCGAGCGCCTCGACATCATCGAGTAGCGCTTCATCCTCTTCGACATCTTCCCCGTGTTGGACTACGACGGAGCAAATCAGCCCCGCACCTAGAGCCAGTCCACCCGACGAGAGAAGGGATGAAATAAGCCCGAAGGATCCACCAGTGTCGCCGTCGCCCGACGCATTAGTGAACGAGAAAGGCCGCCGCGATCTGTTCTTCCCACCGGCCTTATCAACATCGGGAGGGGAAGATGTAAATAAACACGCACCACAAATCGCATCAAACGGAGCGGAAGACGAGACAGTTACGACAAACAGTTGTGGTTCATCTAGCAGCTGCTTCAGCGCTTCAGCGTTATCTTCAACCGCAGTGACGCCAGGGAATTCCAGTTCGAATTCCTCTTGTTCTAGCTTTCTCCCGCCCGGCGGCGCAGGTATGGTAGTGTCAGGATCGAAATCGACAAAGTTGAAACATCAATTTGCGATGCATAAAATGCAATCCACAGAATGCCTGTCTTGCAGAGTAGGCAAGGTAGGCAGATTGTAAGCCTGATGAGGGGTAGAACTAGAAACTGAGCTGCTAAAGTAGCATGACAAAAGGGGTCTTCCTTACCCAAACAGCATGACAAACTGGATTTCGGTTCTACCCAAGTTTGTCATGCACCACTTAGAAACTGGGTTACAACTGGCATCCATTTTATGCATGACAAACCATTAACGACTTCAATCCTGGCACTTCCATAGCAGGCAGTCGCTTTTTACAAGTTCCTCAAGCCGGGGGTGCGAAGGTGCGCAGTGCGGGAGGTCGTGCAGTTGTTGGGCAGCTGACCGCCGAGTCTTCCTCTGCGAGGACAGGCAGCATGACAACAGGAGGTGGAGGCTTTGGGTCCCGCCGGGCAACCGCGATCACTACGAATAAGATGCAGAAAAATTATAACCGCCGGCCGACACAGCTACCGGAAGAGCTGCAGGGCGGGTCGTTTGGAAGTACTTCTAGCTGCGCTCAGACTCAGACGCCTGCTGCAGAGGGCAAACAGGACGAAATAATAATAAAAGAAGTTCTTGCAAAAGTTGGTAAAAAATCCCGACGACGGCGCGGCACAGAGAGCAGTAGCACTGGGGGCTCCTTCATCGACCTTGCTGACTACGAAGACGCAGCCTGTCGCTCTCCCTCGTCACACAGTTGCCAGCAGAACTTCTCATGCGAAACGCCGAAAGTAGTAAAGGTGAACAAGCAAGGTGGTAAAGCAGGCCCCAGCTGCTCAGGCGGTAGAATCGACGACGACCACTTTTCAACATCCGAAACAACATCCGACTATCCAGGAAAATGAAACACCCATCCACATCCGATTTGTCATGCGAAACACGTATCAAAAAAAGAAAATTTCTGAAGATAATGCTGTGTTTGTCATGCAAAAAATCGATGCTGGGGTTGGATTTTTTTTCCGTCAATACCAACAGTAGCCTCGCTGCGGATGTGGAGCACAGTCCAAGGTGCACCGTTTTGTATCACAGGTAAAAGTGTTAACGTTAAACGCTTTTCACCGATAATTGCAGTCATGCATCACAAATGTAGCCCAATGCGCATGTTATGCATGACAAATTTTGGCACGTTTAGTGATGCATTGCTGCATCGCAAATTCCGTTAACGTCAAGAACACTTTTTCCTGTGATATTTTGAGCGCGACGGCAAGAAATTCCATAAGCAAGGCCATCAGACGGGAGGAGAGGAAGAATAAATCATCACTCCTGCTGCATCAAAAGACCACTAGCACACGGACAAAATTCAGTGGTTCGTCATCATCCACGACCGCCGCCCACACCGGGGAATGTTATCACTCCTTGGCGTTCGCCCCTATGTCGCAGCAGGTGACGACGCCTCCGAAACTAGGCTCCATCTCGTCCAAAACCGGACTTTTGCAGCCGCCCGCGCTGCTGAAAGTAGGAGCAGCTCATCCGGGAGGAGGTGCAGGCAATGCAAGTGCTTCGCCTTCGCATTCTCCTCTCAAGCACATGATCCACCAGTCACGACGCTGCCTGAGCCCCGGTCGGGTAGGACAGGAAAGTTCTCTGAACACATTGCCAAGCACGTGTAGCTATCCTGTGCAGAAGTATCGTACTCGTGGTAATTGCAGATATGCATCACAAATTTTTTTCTCAAGGTAAATCAGCATTACAAATTTCATTTCTCATTCTCATGCTGAGGAAATTTGTAATGCATTTATACGAGTGCGATACTTTTGCAGTTCATAGCACCACCTTCTCGACGTCCTCTTCCTCCAAAAAACTTGCAAAAGTCGCTTCCTCCCCTGGGCCGCTGCGGAGTTGTGCGGGCGGCCGGAAAAATTATATACAGCCGAAGACGTCGGGGTCAGCGCACACCAACAGCAGTGGGACGACGAGTGTTGCCGGCCGCGGTCCTGGGGCAGCTGTTCTTTCAGCTGATGTGCGGAGCAAACAGAAGAACGTGGCTTTTTCAACAGCAGGAGCGACGGGCGGAGCACATCATCAAAACGACGCGGCGGTAATACCTTTGCAGGTCTCGTCAGAAGGTGTATTGGATTGCTCACCCAACTACGCTACCAAGGACCCGGAACAAGTTCCTCCTCCTGCGCATCAAGCTGATAAAAAGCACATGACCGAACAACAGGAAGAATCAAACAGCAGCCACCAGCCCTTGATAAACAACATGAACAAACCCCACTTACGACTGATCAAATCACACCGCATGGTGGGTTTGTTCACCCTCGTTTTCATCAACACGAAAAAAATCCCGACCTCTGCCATCCACTCTTGCACGAGTTGCCAACATAAATTAGGCTTCTTCAACGGCTTACTGGGGAACAAAGGGGCCATTTGCGTCCGCTTGACGCTGCAGATGCCCGGAGTGGTACGGACACAAGTATTAAGACCGCTCCGCCTCGCGTTTTTCAGTTTCCATCTCCACGCCGGGGAAGTATCCAGGAAAAAACACCCATCCCCATCCAATTTGTCATGCAAAACATGCATAATTTGCAGCGTTTTTCATTTTCATGCAAAAAATGGATGCGGATGGTTTTTTCTTCTCGATAGGATGGCTTGAACGCGTATAAACAGAGGCTGAACGGCTTGAAAGAGGTGTTCGGGGACAAGAGTTGTATCTCCACTACCCAGGAGGGAGGCGAAGAACACGCCGAAGAGTCGCTGGTGCTCAACCGAGCGTCTGTGACGTCAGCGTCGGGCAGGACTGTAGGTAGAAGTTCTGGTGTGGTCCAGCAAGGGGCACCAGGGAGCTCAAACAACGGCGAGGGTACTCAAACAACTGGCAATCCGTTGTTTGAATACGAGCGGTCATGTGACTATCGCAGGAAAAAGCGTTAACGTTAACGGATGAATTTTTTGTATATGCAAACACGCATGCCTATGCGTGCCATTGTCATTGCCGGAAAAAATGGAACTTGTATTCGCCATTTTTGCGTAGCATGTAATGTAGTAGAGAAAATGAAAATCATCATGTCATGTCCTTTAGGCTGAAGACCGTTAATAGCGTTAGCACTTTTCTGTTTGATACTGACTTCGCGTTTTTCAGTGGGGATTTCAATTTCCGCTGTATGCCGGTTAATCAAGATTATTTGCTGCAGGAGGATCATAATTTTGAAGGAGAAGGACATCTTGAAGGGCACCAGGAGCACGTGCACGCAAGCGGCCCGGGGAGCGAAATTCACCATGCTAGTAAAAACCTCCACCAGGTAGATCTTCAGGAAGAGGCCCTTTGCGGCTCCGCCGGTAATTTTTGCTGCTCGAACACCAGTAATTGCTGCTCCGAAAGCACGTTATCAAAGGAGACGGTAAGTGACTTCTGTGCGGTAGGCGGAGCTGGAGGTGGAGCCGCAACGACCTCAAGTTCTATCACAGGAAATAGTGTTAACGTTAACGGAATTTGTGATGCAGAAACGCATCCCAAAACGTGCCAACCTTTGTCATGCATAGCATGCATACTAGGCAAAATTTGTCATGCATTTTTGCAATCTATGAAAACCGTTAATGTTGCCACTTTTTCCTGTGATAAGTTCAGGATACGTCACATCGTCGTGTGACGAGGAACAGTCCTCCTCTTTACGACAATGCACAACTCCCTCTCCCCATCATTTGTCATGTAAAATACCAAGTCCACCCTTTCCCCTTTTGCGCGGCTTGCATGACAGATTCCGGAAGCCGAAACAGCTCTAGAATCGGTCCCCCTTTTGTCATGCAAAAGCTGTATGTATGCCACGACTTGCGTTGCTGCTAGCTTATGCCATTCAACAAATGAGGGGGAAGGGGAGTTGTGCACTCTCATAGCCCTCTCTTCAGGATAACGACAGCAGCTGCAGCTCTCGTTTCACACTGCGGAATTACAGCACGGCAAAGTTTTTATCGCAGCCGAGATTTTCATCTGTAGCGCTCCAGAATCTCAGTGATGTGGAGCAGGAGCTAGAGCTACACTCTGCGGGTGCGGTGAATCATGCTGCACAACAACCTCGTCTCCCGCCTCTCGCGGCTGTGGTGCAGAAGAAGCACTACAAAGACGATGATAAAGAAATCGAAACGCATCCAGATCCACCACCAGCTCACCAGCACGAGCAGTCCTTGCGCGACGATGAAAACCGGCCAGGACGAGTATCCTGTGCAAAAGTATCGTATTCGTATTGCAATTATGCATTACAATTTTTTTCCGAAAGCTAAATCCGCATTACAAATTTTGTTTCTCATGGAAATCGAAATTTGTATTGCATTTATACGAGTACTACGATACTTTTGCAGTTCATAACGAGTAGCAGGTGCCAAGAACTCAACAGAGGCAGCCGCAGCCAACCCATCTTCTGCAGACCCCCGGGCAGTGGAGGATTTTGATTTCGCATTTTTTCACGAGCTTTTTCACTGCGAGCCGGTGATTACCCCCGTTTTGAGCTCCTGGCACAAAAACTACGGGAGCAGCAGCTTTAACGACAATCACAAGAGCGCAGAACTTGTCCACAAAATCACAATGCACGACGAGCAAGCGTTGCAAAACTTCGAAGCCGAAGACGAGACGCTGGTGAAAATCGTGGTGCCAGACTGGGTAAGCATTGCAAAAGTAGCGTTATTGCATACTAGTAGAAATCGCATGACAAATTTTTCCAGAAGGAAAAACGGAATTTGAGATGCAGATTCAGATAAAAGACTAGATCTGTAATGCAGCAAGGCTACAATTTATACGAGCGCGATACTTTTGCACAGCATACTGGGTGCCGCACGCATTTCTTTTGAACTTTGCTCTGGACAAGATGCGAAAACTCGGAAAGAACTACTTTACACTGCTACAGGAGCAGCCAGCACCGGACGAGCAGGAGGTGCTGCAAGAATATTACACACTAGAGGAGCATCCACGCAATGAACAAATAAATGAGCAGGTAATACATCAACTAGCGGGTAGAAGTCCTCGTGAAGACAACTTAGCAATCGACGAAGAAGTCATCGAGATAATCGAAGACGACGAGGACTTTTACAACCACGACGACCCGGTGGCCGTCGAAACAGATGACCACGGGATCCACTTTGGCCGAGCGACCCGCAGCGTGGATCATTCTTGCGCCGGTTTAGACAGTTGTTTCGCAGGAGGACCACGAAGTGGAGGTGGAATATATCATGACACGCATGACGAAAAAATGTTGAAAGAGGACAGCACGACCACCGTTTGGGCAGGTGGTAAAGAACGCGACAGGCGGTGCCGACCCGTCCGAAGCAGGCGGTCCAGCTGGGCGTCAAGCGGGGATGTAGTGCACCACGAGCCAAATGACAGCACAGAGAACGATCCGCATCGTGATGGTGCTGAGGGGATGAACCAACATGATCCGCACAAAAATACGTCGTATCCGAAGCCGCGCCGCACATCGAAGAGCAACACGCCACAGAAAACGAAAAGTGGCGGCAGGTGGGACCACGACCAGGAGTTGCGAAACTGCAGAGCAGCGGAAGTAATAGATTTTGGCAAGAAGCCCAAGCTCCCACGGTGTAGCAACGGAAAGAAGAACCGCTGGTTTGATACTGAACGGCGGGAGGGCCGAGCTAACGGAACCGCAGGTTTGAAAAATAGTAACCTCCCACCTCGAGGTGCTGAAAATATCAAGAACAGGCACCAAATGTTGAACAGAAGGACCACCAGCCGCGACATTTTCCTCTATCTTTCCGCCCAGCAAGGCGCTTTTTACGTCCGGGATCTGGAAAACTCCGCGGTGAAATGTATGACACCCTCAGAATAGAAATCCTCAAAGTGGAAATGATCTGTGATGCATGAAATGCAAGGCAAAAAAGACTGTATTGCAGAGGACACAATGGAGACCGACTATTGTCCTGCTAGGGGTTCAGAATTGGGCTGCTGATTAGCACGAGAGAAGGGCACCCTTTTGCCTACCTAGCATGACAGACATGCTTTGAGTGCCCGGAAAATTTGTGATGCGCCCACTAGAAATGGCGCTTCAACTGGAGTTGTTTTTTTGCATTGCAAATTATTTCCACTTTGAGGATTTCCAACCTGAGGCTTTCATAAAATGCGCGGAAATTTTTCAGCAGCTGCAGAAAACAGCGACGTCTATTGCAGGAGGAGGAGCATCAGCTACAACAACTTCTAGATCAAGCTCATCCAAGATGAACACGAAAGGGATGAAACAAGACGACGCGGCGACGGGAGCAGTTTCTGCTCATGCACCAGTGTCGACTATAACCACAACTGTAGGTGGAAGTCGCGGCTCTCCCAGTCCGCGCAACCTACTCAAGAACAAGAGTAAGCAGCTCATCCTGAAAGAGTACGGAAAAAGAGACGAGTTCCGGATCGCGAGCAGCATCTTTCGAAAACAGTTTATCCAACGAAGAAGATTGTTGTAGGTGTAAGTTTGTGATGCGCAAGAACATGTACGATGATTGCGTCTGTCATGCTCGTCATGCATTGTAGCGTTGCGTCAATTCAGCTTCTGCGTTTATTTCAGTTTCACGCGCTATCCTCGCGTGACAGCTTGAGCTTTTTGCTGATTCATGCCAGACTGCCAGATTTGTAAAAATGCTGGCACACGACCAATAAAAAAGTTACACCTACAGTCACAGTCTTTTTTTTTCTTGGATACAGTTTCAATTTCAAGAGCCTGAGATATGCTTTCTTCCGAGCTACAAGTTCAAGATATGGATGTGTCAGGTTTGAAATCGTCAAAGTTGAAATTGTTTGCCATGCATAAAACGGATACCAGTTAGACCTACAGTCTGTAGTCGGTGCATGACAAATATTTCCGGTCCTGGAAACGAGTCTGTCATGCGGCTTAGGGCAAAAGAGCTGCCTTCTGCCATGCTACTCAGCAGTCCAACCCTTAACCCTTACCAGGGCTATAATCTGCCTCCCGTGCGTCCTCTGCAATAGAGTTGCTTTCTGTGTCGCATTTTATGCATGACAAATCATTTCAACTTTGACGATTTCAATCCTGACACCCCCATACAAGAAAACCGAACAGTACAGCACCGAACGGGCGTATGACACCCTCAGAATGGAAATCCTCAAAGTGGAAATAATTTGTGATGCATGAAATGCGACACCAAAAAGACTGTATTGCAGAGAGCGCAACGGAGGCCGACTATTGTGCTTCTACGGGTTCAGAATTGGTCTGCTGATTAAGTAGCATGAGAGAAGGGCGCCCCTTTGCCTAACTAGCACGACAGACACGTTTTGAGTGCCCGCGAAATTTGTCACGCGCCGACTATAAATGGTGCTCCAACTGGAGTAGTTTTTTTGCATTGCAAATTATTTTCAGTTTGCGGATTTCCAACCTGAGGCTTTCATAGGGCGCCGAGCTGGTGCGATCGGGTGCTGTATTACTGCAAGGGTGATTTGATTTCGCCAAAAAATGATTATCGTGGATTTTACAAATACAATCCCTTCCTGTACCGTGCGGTAGAAAACGCGGAGGTTTTGCAAAGCGACCATCGGTATCAACTGCAAATAATATGCCTGGGTCTGGAAGAGTGGAACTTGTAATGCTGTCTGCGGATTCTAAAAATGTCTGTGTTGCATGAGCAGCAAGAGGAGTCAGCTCTTGGCACGCGAAGAGGGGACTTCTCATGCGTATTCGTATATGAGCATCAAGAAGCAGCTGAAGCTCGTCTCAAAAAATCTGTGATGCTAGCACCAGCATCACCGACCTCACGGGTCATGCAAAGTGTGCATGACAAGCCCCGACTCTTCCAGACCCAGACATTTTTGCAATGCATAATCGGGCGGTAATTCAGTACGGAAAGCTTGAGCTAGTAGGTCGTCGTATCATGATGGCGGCGGGGGATGTCTACAAAACGGATCAAAGTCCATCTTCGCAGCAAGCAACATCGGGAACCGGACCAAATTGTGGCCACGTAGCTCAAATAAATCGTACTAGAAGCAACCACGTCGAGCGGCAAGTGGAGCAGCGGCGTGACTTTGACCACTGTGGTGCTGCCGTAAACGAGGACAATTCTTGCCATGGAAAACAACTTCTACAAACCGGTGAACTACGTCAAGGCAGCAGTAGTACTATCTGCGAAAATACCAGCGACAAGGACAAGGGCGGCACGAAGATAATTCCCGCAGTACTCGGAACTGCAAAGGCTGTTCTTGCTTCTACTTGTCCAGAACAACTACACGCTGGCCAAGATGAGTCCGGTCCTCGGACGGGAACGCGTTTGCCAAAGTATCCGAAGAACGTGCTTGGTAATAATGATCCAGTACCGCCGAAGATCCTCTCGAACAACAGCAACAACAAGCCGGAGTCAAGAAATATTAAACATAACCTAGGCTGCTCTACTACTTCGGAGGTGGAACAAATCGAACTAAGGAATAGAAACCCGGAAATAAATCTACCCACGACAAGCACGACCACTGGTCGCCGCACAGAAAGCAGCGCGACTTTCTACAAGAGTCCGCTCATTACCGTCTTGAAATAATTTAGAAAGACTGGCGTGGATGAAGAATGAAGAGTATCGATTCATCGGAGAGTAGGAGAAGTTGTTGCACTGGACATCTCTACACATATGCAGCGTCGTTTGCACCAAATCTTGATGTCGAGTTCGAGCAAGAATACGAGGAATGTTGTTCTACAACAATTATTTCCTCATCTTTTTGTAATATTATTGCAGCGATTGCACAACGCGGCCTCCTCCCTAGATATCGATTGCGGTGTCGAGCTCGAGCTATGCCCAGGAGCAGGACAAGCATAGGGTCGTGCTGCAGTTCTTGGAGCTGCTATTCATATACTTAGACTTTACCACTTTTAGGTCCACTCCCCTGAAGATCCTGCAAGTGAAAGATCCTGCAAGTGAAAGATCCTGCAAGCGAAAGATCCGGTTTGAAAGATCGTTGCCTAAAAGACAACCGCCTGAAAAATGACAATAAAGTAGATCCTGCATTTAACTAGCGTGATGAAATGCTCTGACAGGAGAGATGATGGTCCGGCGCCGGGCGCCTAGTAATAACCTGACAGGAGTACTAGAGATGAGGAAGCTATGCTCTGACAGGAGAGAAGATGAAGGGTCAATGACAATGAAGCGGCTCTGGTAGAAATACATGGATCAACAACCAGAACTTTTTGTCTTTGCCTCAGCCGTTCTGCCGCCTAGGAGGGAATCGCTCCTCACCCGTGGGGAGGCGGTTTTTTTGGTTTTTGCGGTCATTTCGCAAGCAGCAGACGCTGCCCAATTTTCAGAAATTGCAAGACTTTTTGTCTTTGCCTCAGCCGTTCTGCCGCGTACGAATCGCTCCTCACCCGTGGGGAGGCGGTTTTTTTGGTTTTTGCGGTCATGTCACAAGTAGTCGACGCTGCCCAATTTTCGGAAATTGCTAGACTTTTTGTCTTTGCCTCAGCCGTTCTGCCGCGTACGAATCGCTCCTCACCCGTGGGGAGGCGGTTTTTTTGGTTTTTGCGGTCATTTCTCAAGCAGCAGACGCTGCCCAATTTTCAGAAATTGGAAGACTTTTTGTCTTTGCCTCAGCCGTTCTGCCGCGTACGAATCGCTCCTCACCCGTGGGGAGGCGGTTTTTTTGGTTTTTGCGGTCATTTCTCAAGCAGCAGACGCTGCACAATTTTCAGAAATTGCAAAACTTTTTGTCTTTGCCTCAGCCGTTCTGCCGCGTGCGAATCGCTCCTCACCCGTGGGGAGGCGTTTTTTTTGGTTTTTGTGGTCTTTTTAAAAGCAGCCGACGCTGCCCAATTTCCAAAAGTTGCAAGATTTTTTGTCTTTTCCTCCGCCGTTCTGCCGGTTACGAATTGCTCCTCGGCCGCGGGGGTGCGGTCCTACAATGACAATGGGGGCGCAACTGTAGAGCTCGGTTTTAAGTGGTATCGTTGTAGGGGTGCTTATTACTGAGTGCGACCGACGTGACACTGGAAGTTAAATACTACTAACACCAGAGCTACGCGCGTCATCAAGATCCCAGGTCGTGACACAAGAGCGATCACCTTCGCGAACAAAAGTCTGTAGTCAAGACCCAGCAGAGAGGGGAAAGAAGCAGCCGAGTCATCTGCCCAATGCTCCTTGTCGTCCCAGGGCCGCGCAAAAAAGGCCGAAAAGGCCGGGAGTTGTCGCTCTGGCGCCTAGAGGTGGGCCGCCGGCCGCTCCGGCGCCAGTTTGCCGTTTCCGGACCCTTTTCGGAACCCCCCACCCTGTTCATTCTTGAAAACCGCACAATATGTACAAGATGCATCACAAATTTCCTCAATTTGGAGTGTGAGACTTGTCATGCTGAACTAGGATCGAAGCCAAGTTCTGCCATGCACCAAAAACCGCATTTGTACGTCGTGTACGGGAAACTAACTGTGGATACTGTTCCAAAGTCGGCTTCAAAGTTTCCTCGACAAACTTGTTGAAGCAAAATTCCTGTTCCTCCCGCGTCGCAGAAGGGGGTAAAGATTTGTCGCAGTTCGTCGGGACGGAGTAAACGAGGGTGTGGTAGTAAATAGGTTTGTCATTGTCATTGTTGCTGCTGCTGTCATTATCTCCGGATGTAGTTGACTTCGTCAACGATCGTCGTGCTGTGGTTGTTAACTTGTTCGTCCCGAAGGCAATTTTCTGCAGAAAGAGCATCCACGCGGAATGGCGGGCGGAGGACGCAGTCCCAGTCGCTGCACTTGAACTAGTACTCGACTTGCCCAGCTGCCGCGCACGCAAAAATTCGGACTTTTCGTCGTCTGCGAGGTTGCTACTGCCGTCGCTGTTCTGCGTAGAAGATGATGAACTTTTGGTGGTTTTTTTCACCGCCGGCAGGATTTTATGCATTGCAAAAGTATCGTACTCGTATAAATGCATTACAAATTTCCTCAGCATGAGAAATGAAATTTGTAATGCAGATTTGCCTTGGAAACAAGATTTGTAATGCAGGACTTGCATTTATACGAGTGCGAGTGCGATACTTTTGCACAGGATAGATTTTTCCCGGTCGTGACACAAGAGCGATCATGTTCACGAACAAAAGTCTGTAGTTAGTTGCTCTACAACTTGGAGACGATCCCAAAAAAATCAACCACCACAAGATCCTACAGCACTCAATGAAAGAAATTGAAATGGAGATCCAATCCAATGAACAAAGAATTCCTGCGTCGGTCGACGTATTCGACCACAACCTCCGCGATTTGATCCAGAAAAAGCTATTTGTCGCCCAAGTGGTGCCGTTGCGATCAGGATCATTTACATTCTTGCATGCTGATAAGTTAAACCACGAAGAAACTACGGAAAACTTGCACTATAACGCAAAAACTTTCGGCAGGAATTGTCTAGTGCCTGTGTAAAATTGTTGAAAATTATTTTGGACATCGAACGCCTATTGAAACCGGTTTTAATTTATATTTAGTCCTTCGTGTTTGTTTTGAAAAGCAGGCCCAGCCCTACAACGCCACAGCAGGAGGGGACTACGCGCAGCCGGGCAACTTTTCCGAAAAACCTGCACCCAGAAAAACCCCCCCACCCTTCCCCCCTCGCTTTAGGTCTATCTGGAGTACATGACACCTCTGGCTGCAGGAGCAGTCCCGGGGTGTTAGCGCGGGAGGAGCGGAACCGGTGACCAGCTGCGTCGGCCAGGGCACATCGAAGCAGGTGGGTCTAGGGCAAAGAGGGTGCGCCAAGTGGAAGGTGGGGGAGAGGGGAATGGAGACAGAGTAGAGAACTTGTTGAGGCGCTTGTTGAGGCGAAAAACTAGCTAGTAGCGTGATGCCACCGCGCATAGTTAAGAAGTTAGAGAGCACGACACTGCGAGGCTCGACCCGTCCTCGAACGGGGGCGGGTGAATGTAGCAAGCGGTGAATGTGATACAGAGGCTGTCGCTCGTCCGCCACACTAGTTTCCTAACAGCAAGAAGAAAAAACAAGACAAGGCGCCTAAGCTACTACTAATGCTTACGTGGTAAAACAGTAGAATAGCCGCGCGCCGCACTCAACCCAGGGGACCCGCTGAACGACGGCCGAGAGCCCGTCCGGTGAGGAGTTTCCTTATGTTCGTGTTCGTCTGCCTACCACCCACTGCAGAAGAGCAACCTTGCAGATTTGAACCAGGTCGATCTTTTTCAAAAATCTCTGGCTAATTCACTCCGGTCCGCCTTGCTCTTTGAAGATCCGTGCGAAAAAGCACATGATAAGCTGCTGCCATGGTGTAGAACGGTTAGCACAAGCGCAGGCCCTAGAGTGAAACATGATCGGAATCGGGCTACAAGGCCACAGGTAAATCACCCCTGCGTCTTCCGGTCGGCCTTTACGAAACTGACTACAAAAAACCGCGACGGTAGAAAGGGGGCGGTCTAGTCTACGGTCTAGATCGTCTCCACTACCATTCGAAAAAACGCAAGTCCCAGCTATAGTACAACAGGAGCGGCATCCGACCCGAGTGTAGTCAGCCGGACCATTTTTAGAAGACGTTGCGAGGTGGGCGGAGAGGCATCACGCGTGCAGTGGAACGAGAGGAAGGCCAGCGTTCAGCTGTGTGATGTTCGTCGTATACTGTCCTGCCTATACTAGTCGAACCGTGGCGCCAGCAAAGGGCCAGGGTTCGACTTACGATTTTTTCGCTCATCCCGTCTGACAGAGGGCGGCCTCTATTTTCAACAATTTACTAATAGAAACACCTAGTTGCGTTTTTTGCTCATTCAATTCGCAGCACGATCCTAAAGCCACACTGCGCAGGGCGCATTTATATCTTTTACTTGTCTTCGGGTGGACCATGAGACATAGTGGACCCATTACAGGCTCTGCACTTGAAAGTAATGCCACGGTCTGTAGTGTTAATGTGTCGACTTTTAGCGGGTTTTGTTGTAATAATCCCGAAAGCATGATCATGAATCAAAACAGGGGCGGAAAGTCCATTTTTCTGGATCTTTACTGAAGAACGGGCGCAAGTAAAAGCCCAGGCGTTTCAGGTTGCGTGTAGTCTTTTTTTCTGGCTCTTTGCTAAAGCACTTATATGTGGTGGAAGCTGTATAACTGTATTTGATGGCAAAACTAACTCATTGACAACTCGAAAAGCTCAAGTGGCATACTTCTTGTTTTAGTTTTTTTTTTCTTTTTGGAGCCGCTGTTTGTAATGCTGATTTCCCGTCTTTTACATGATTTATCACCCCGGTGTAGTGCTCGTTTGATCTAATGCCCGGTGTACTTTTTTCATACAATCTACACTCTTTTCGAAGAAGTTAGACAGTTTTTATCTCCCCGAGCGGTAGTTGGTTTGAGGGTGTTGAAGGGGCATACGCCCTTTTTCCGGCTACAAGGCGTGTTTTGCTTAAGATGTCTTTCTGCACGTCTCGCCTTGTCCAGCATAAGTTACTATTTTCCCGAGCTAATACTCGCTTGCGCCTTAAGTCTAACGCTTTTTCATTTGGGGTTTTGTGACTTAGCGCTTAGCATGGTATACGCGATATTCGAGGTTCATTTCGTATTGAAGGCGTATGGTTTTCTTAAAAATAATCACTAGCTCCGCCCATTTTCAGGCGTGTTTGCTTTTTCGATCTCTTGCAGCTTTCCATGGTTTGCGCGATATGATCACCTTGCGCTTCTCGTCTTGTCCCGACGAAAAGAAAAAGATGACGCGTGTGCGGTTTTCTTAAATAGTTGTTTAGGTCTTTTCCCCGGGGGTTAGATGGTTCGAAAGATCGACCCGTTTTTTGAAGTCCTAATCCCGCCGAGCTAAAACAGCGAATTTTAGAAAAACAATTAAAAAATGAAAATTTTCAGAAGGATCAAACCGACTAAAAAGACTTATCCCGCCGGGCCAAAAGAGTTGATTTGTAGTCTTTTTGATATTTATTCACTTTCGCAATTGATCTTACCACGGTACGCTGGATGTGAGTTCATATCCTTTCGATGTCCTTTTGATACTCCCTGCGCCTTTGCACCACTGTTCCTTCAGTTAGTTTTAAAACCACTATGGATAATAAAAACGTGGTTTGTAATGCTTATTTGTCGCATTTTCGTTGATTTTGCTGTAAAATTCTTTAAAATTCATGCACCACTGCTGTGAAGCGGCTACATGGGCCTCGCCTTCCTAGCTCCTTGTGTTTAAATTCTGACAACGATAATTCAACACTATTCCAACTGTAACTATTTATACTGCTCTGCCGGGCTAGCATTGTAGGCGCACAGCATTCCAATAAAAAAAAAAGCAGTTTGAAGTCGCCACGAGAAGCAATCGCAACCCTCGGCATTTTTACGCGCTTTTGCATCATATGCATATTTTGAATTAGCACCGCCGCGGCTCCCGCTATTATTCCTCCCTCATCAACTCGGACATTCGGGGTGCTAGGAGGCTAAGATGGATTCAATCGCTAAGGGAGTGGCGGTAGCGACGATTTCTACATACTGACCGGCGGAAGCCGCGCAGCCCGGTAGTTTTCGATACCCAGTACCGGCTTCCCACCTTCGATCTTCATTTCCGGCCCTACCGCATCGATTTGTACAACGACCAGCGCCGGTAGTACTTTTACCGACTTCTCCGGACCTCTACGTATGGCATTGCACAGTGAAAACATAAGTAGAAAGACTCATGGATTTGTCATGCGCACTGCTCATGCGCTCCAGTCTTATTATTATTCCCTCCGTGGAATTGATTCCTCCCATATGTGCTACAATTTTCATACGTCCCAGCACTACCAAGCTCGTGTAGATTTTCCCCGACCCGGATACACGCTTCCCCCGCTGCTGCCTCTCGGTTGGACACCTCTTGGGTGCTCTGCTGTTTGTCAGGGCTTTTTACATGCGCGTGAGATCTGGCGGTGCTGGAAAATGCGCCACGATGGAGGTAATCTCCCGGTCTTCCTCCCTGTCCTGCCCTTGCACACTCGGGTCCCGCCGCGGACATGAGGACTTTATATGATGATCGGAGGCTTGTTCGTTGTCTGCGGAGTTCCATCATGGCGTCCGATCGTAGATAACTTTGGGTCAGGTCTGCTAATCCTGGCATGTAGATTCATTTGACGCCGGAACTCTAAACAACTTACTTGTTCCTCAGCGCTAGTGCGCTTGCTACAGCTCTGCTTGGAAAAATATTTTACAGTTTGGTCTCCGCTTGTGGATGACCGGCGATTCGCGCCTGCTCTTGTCTGCTAGCCGCGCGTTACTCTTTCAGTTCGTGTGGGCTCCTGGTGCTGCGATCACCGTCGGGAGTGTAACAACATGAGAACATAAGGACGTCGGTGTTTGAGAGCTATTTAGTATTCGACTTCTTACTACGTTTTGATCCTTTTGCATCCCTCACGCACAGCCAGGATCTTTCAGTAGTTTGAAGCCCGCCGAAATTTTGCGTGCGGATTTAGCTTTCTTACCCCCTCGAAAAAAGGGGAGTCTCCAGACCCTTCAGGTCGTCCCTGCCGCCGGTGGTCACGTCCGCGTGGCGCTTTCAGCGACTTTCAGCGACTATGTAGGTTATCTCTCTCTCTCTCTTTGTTTTTATTGTTTTGGATCGCCTACAAATAACAAGCACTGTTTTTCTCTTCATAGTTTCTAGCAGCAATCCGCATCCCCGTAAACAGACGTTTTGAAAGAAAGCAGCAGTCGCGGAAAGTTTTGGGCATAATTATTTGTATTTCCTGGCACTACGAGTTTTGGAGATTTTCTTTTGTTTTGAGCGGATATAGTACTCTATTTGTGGCACAACAGAGACAATTCATTCTAATTCATAAACCCTCTTACTTCGTCGAAGTTTCAGACAAACCCGAAGCAAAATCAGAATGGCAAGCTCAGCTTTCGTCGACACCGAGGTCCCTCGAGGTCGAGGACCCTCGCAAGAAGAAGAAGATATCAACAGCGCCCTCCTGCTGCACTCTGGCAACGACTTCGCCGCGCATGGTACAACGACCGAGCCGGAGCCTGCCGCCACTTCGACCAAAACTGCCTGGTTCTGCTCTTGGTGGTTTATCACGTTGCTGGTTGTTGTGGTAATCATCGCCGCGGTTGTTATTCCGGTCACGATAATGTACACCGTCGTTTGGGCAAATAACGACGGGGCCGCAAACCAGCAGCAGCAGGTGACTGGCCCTGCGCCAGTTCTTTCCCGCAGTGAGGTTTTGCGACACAAGGCTGCGCGTATGGAGCAAAACGGGGTGACCCTCGTATCCACAGTAAATTTCCCGTACACGTACAAATGCGGTCGCTGCATGACAGAACTTGGCTTCGATCCTAGTTTAGCATGACAAGTTTTACGCTTTTGTGACGCATCTTGTACATGTACGAAAAATTTGTATTGCATACCTCACTACTGTGGATCATGATGGACGACAGCACTCCTCTTGTCCTACCGACGGCTCGGCGCTCATGTTGCTCGCGGATTTTGAAAACGAAATGACTTACTGCTATCCCTTCCACGCGAGCGAGGACAGGCGAGCGGAGTTGCGACTTCAGCAGCTTTCATTCATGCAGAAACTTCCCGCTTCGACTGCTGCGTCATACACCTGGCTCGAAGAGGCAATGTTGGACTCTCCAGACACATTGCGCCAGACCCTCTTAAAGCCTGCCCTAGATCCCGCGGACTTAGTTGAGGCAGTGGCGGAGTGGCTGCCCGGCTGGCTCGCGCAGTACAGAGTGGATTACCCGGAGGCCGTCCCTGCACCGCCTGGGCCCGCACCCCAACCGAGCCCAGTTCCGGCTCCAGCGCCGGCGCCTGGTCCAGGTCCGACTCCAACACCGGCACCTGCACCCGCGCCGGCACCTCCTCAGCCGAAACCGAAGCCAACGCCGAAGCCTCCTCAGCCCAAGCCGAAGGCTCCTCAGCCCAAGCCGAAGGCTCCTCAGCCCAAGCCGAAGGCTCCTCAGCCAAAGCCGAAGCCGAGCACCAATCCCTTCCAGGCGAGGGCAAGCAATGAGCTGCTGCGCGTGCTGTGGAGGGCGTTTGGCTGTGACCCGGGAGATCGGGATGTCTTGTCTCAGGAAGAAATCGTCGGGCCCGCGGTTATATGCATTGCAAAAGCATCGCACTAGTATAAATCGCATGATGATAGATGATGATGATGATGATGATGCATGACAAATTTTTTTACTAGTATTACAAAAGATATTTGTCATGCTGTGTTACCATAGAAAGGAGTCATGCGTGGCTGCAATTACTACGAGTGCGATACTTTTGCAGAGCATAGGACACCCGGATTGCGCTTCTGGTGGACTACCTGAACAAGCAGATTACCTGCATGGACGCCAATATCGCAAGAAAAAACTGTTTCACTGTAAACTTGTAATGCAGAAAATGTATATGAGAAGTGTTTGTGTTGCTACACATGCAAGACAGTGAGTTTCTAGCTGTGTTTTCCCTTAGGAACCGCGCGTGACAAATTTTCTCTGTCATGTAGAACAAACTTGTGATGCAAAAGTTGCAAGATCCTTACAGTGAAACACTTTTTTCGTACGATAGCAACCGACGCAGACTCGGCCACCAAGTTGCCCGAGCTTCTCAGCCGGCGACTCCCGTTTCCGTTTGGGGGCTTTTCCCCCACGATAAACCCCGTTTCCCATGTTCCAATTCCGGGCGGTCGCTACTTTTTCCTCGTGGAAAAGGATATTTCTACGTCCCCCACGGCGCCGCGAAGACAGCTGTACTTTTCGGATAAACACAGCAACGCGAAAAAAATTTTCCGCCACTGGTCGATTTTCAGCGGTGAGGGGGACATCAGGTACGACGCAAGCCCTTTCAGTCGCGACGATCTGCGCGCTCTGGGAATTCTGGGTCACGGACAAGACTTGAACGCAATCGCAGATCGGATTATTGAATGGCACACGGGCTGGCGGGACCAGTTTCCTGCCCCGGGTGGGCCCGGATCTCCCCCCACTCCTGCGCCGGCACCATCGCCCGCACCTGCCACCACTCCCCCCGTACCGCAGCTCGCTCAGGGTTGGACGGCGCAGAACTGTGAGCCAACGAGCGTCGGCCCAAACACGGGAGCCCAGTTCTGGCAACGAGAGAATGCGGGGCAGCTCATGTTGCTCGTCAACTTCCAACTGAGGGAAATAACCTGTTTTGAAGAGGATGAGGAGGCGCGGTTGCGAATGATCGTAAAGGTCCGGCTAAATACACTTTCGCCGCACTACCCAAACCTCTATCGAGAAGAGATCGGGACCAATCTGATTACTGGGCAGCGGCTGACCTTGAGCACCAACACTACTCCCCCCGCGGGACAGGTTTTGATCCTGAAACAAGCGATGCTGGCGAACGCAAACGCCCTGATGCAGGGCTTCTTTTCTGTGACGCGAGACCCACGGTATACCCCGGAGTCCAAGCTGGCCATGAATCTTCTCACTGATATTCAGCCGTGGCTGCCGCAGTGGTATGCGCAGTGGAAGACGCTGGTTGACTACGAGGCGGATCGCCAGGGGGCAGCACCAGCAGCGTGACGAGAAGCATCAGAGTGGTCCAACTGGGGCTACTTTCAAAGTAGCCAGCACAAAGTTTGTGCTATTGGTTGAAAGAGTTGTTAGAGGACCCGCATTTCCACTTGTTCCACTTCATGTTTATTCACAAAGTACAAAGAAAAAACAAAAGGCAAACTGCTTCACTACTCATCATGTTCTATCTTCGAACAAGATTTAGCTACTTGTAACATCATATAGACATTTACTCATCATGTTGATGAAACCTAAATTTTCTACACTGAGTGCAGGGTGGAAAAGTCAAAGTTTTGGTGCAGGAGTAGCTGTTGTTGTAACCAAGTCTAGGGCGACGTAGAAGACGAGGGCGAGGCGGAAGATGATGATGATCTTCATGGCATCTTCGTCTTGGTCTTCGACTCTTTCATCGAGATTTCGTATGTATGATTGGATCATTTTTTTACAAGGCACCAGGAAGATTTGATTTTGAACAAGGGCAGTGCTTGGTCTTGTTGTAGTGCCTAAGCTCCCTACTTGTACTTAGAGCTTTCGCGAAGGACTACTTACTCTCAGGATTCATTAGCTGTATATGTCAGACCGTTACTCGCAGGCCATAAGGGTTGATTTTGAAAAAGGCTTCTTCAAGAAGCTCCGGCTAGTACTTATTAACAACCTCAACCCCAAAAAGAAGCTCTTTTATCTTTTGACGCCTTTTAACTTCCGACGCCAAAAGCAAGTTCTTTTAGGGCCTTTAACTTTTGACGCCATACCGATACCCGGGCATGGAGAGAAAGAAAGAAGCTCTTAAGAACTTGATGCTGCATGTGGCAGATCCGATCTTCGTGTGTAATTATTTCGACGCATCAGTAGAGGATCAGGAAGGCGAAAGACGACGCAAAAATGCAGCTTCTAGAAATCTCGTGTATAATGATAATGTCGTTGTTGTTCCTCGTCGTTGTTGAGAACGGATACTACTTGAAATTCAACCAAAAACCGTGGGGGCGAGGGCCTCGTGAGGGTCCCTGGATGCTGCAGGTTGGCCATAGCGAGCCTAATGACCCCGGTGAGCCTCGCCCCTTTAGGAACATACGAAGTCGGTCAAAAGTAGAACAAAAATAATGACGTCGCCCCCCTCACTGACAGCGCCGCCGCAGCACGGGCCAACGCATAGCCCCGTCGTGGAGTTAGATAGAAGGCTCCGGATAGAGTAGCAAATAGAAAGCAACAGTAAGACTAGCGGCTGGAGACACAAGCTCGGTGATACGCGAGGCGTGCCCGCCAACTCCGGACCCGCAGGGATACGCCCCTCCCCGCGGGATATCGTGGAAAAGAGGCATAGATCCCAAGCAGCAGACTAGCCGCGGCGTGCCATGAGGGCCGGCGCGGATGGGGACCGGAAGGGGGGAGTCGTGCACCAGGCACCGAAAAGGCATGCTTGCCCGCCGCAACAGGAGTCGGCATGATGTCATGTGTGAGCGGAGGTGCCAACTGCGCTAGGCAGTGGAAGGGCGGATAGATACAAATACTCACTTAGATTGCACAGGTAGAACTTTGAAAAAGAGACTTCTCAGGCTTGAGAAATTGCGTAGTGCATTGATCCCCTCCGATGGCCCCGGCACACTGCAGGCACGGGTACGGAAACTGCCGCCCGCGATCACAGCGCAGGCGCGTTTCGAAGGCATTTACTTTACTTTGCGCGTTTTCCTTTTACCAAAACCAAAACAGAAGACTAGTAACCGGGCCTACAAAATAACGACTAGTAGTAAATAACACACTCCACCTCCGCGCCCGCCGTGGTCGTGACCTTCGTGCCGTGATCGAGCGACGCGACAAGGGCCTGCGTTTTTCTTAGGGACGAGGGCGCAGGACATGTCAGTGAGAGGAACCCGCGGGCTTGTCCTTATCGATCTTTTGTCGTTTCCCTGGTTATTTCTTTGATTTCACCCAGGCTATCTTTCTTTGTGCATCAGCACAGCCAGCTTGCTCGAGAGCAACGCCCTTCTTAACGAAGTCGGACGTGGACGCGCCTACACGCGCGACCGAAGGACCTCCGCCGACGACGGGGGAGGGGTAACCGAGGATCGACGACGGGGGAGCATTCTGTACAGCGTCGGATCGGGCGGCGTTTTCATAATATCATCATTCTGGAGCACTTCATGTCGACGGTGGAGGGATAGGGAGTCCTCCACTGCGGGCTTCAGCCGACAGGTAACTCTGTTGCTTCGCCCTCACAACCATTCGACAGTAGTGGCTCACTTCTTCTCGTCGAGCAGGCGTGGCGTTGGGCAGTCTGGTTACGGGCTTCGGTCTCGACCCTGTTGTCGCTCCAGCGCCACAAATCCAAACTTTGCGCCCCGAGCTCTCTCGCTGTGGTTTGACACGCATCACGGTGTAGTAGCTAGTATGTTGCGTCGTCTCTCCACCGGGAAATTACGACATCAAGTGAAGACGTACAGCAGGCAGATACAACTACCGCGGATCCAGCGAGCCACTACATTCAAGCGGCCAGCGACACCATGGGGGCGTTTGCAGTACAGACTCGGGGACGGGCCTTGAGCGGAGAAAAGGAGATCTTCATGGGTCGTGGCACTGAAGTCCTAGGTTTTGTACACCTGGCAGGGCTATTTGTCCACGATATAAAAACCTATCCCCAGCTCGGCTAGTCGTCTCCAGAACTATGTCCTATAGTTAAGCTTAAGACAGAAGTAGCTTAGTAGTTAGAAGCTGACTATAGAGGTTTCCTCCTCCTCCTCCTCGTGTATAATGATAATGATGTCACTATTGTATGATTTTTAATTTTATCGCACGGCACGTCCCCTTCCGCACGTGCCCCCCTAGAAGTGCAGGATAAATGATGATGATGATGATGATGATGATGATGCAGCGCGCAACTGGTCTCGAACTCCCGTGGTCGGTAGTAGTTGCGAAGAAGTAGAACATAAAACACTATTTCCACCACAGCCTCCTGGCAGCAGGAGCAGCATCTATCCGCCACAGACAGGGCAGGATGCGCGATGTTGTGCGCCGTCAGCTCGCAGCAGCGAGCGTGCTGGCAAAGCATATTAACTGCGTCGAAGGTTGTGCCGTGGCATCAATCTCATCTTCTCGATCATATCAATCAACACGATCACGAAGGAGCTTGAAGTCAAGGTGATGCTGCCATCTCAAAGGTGGTTTAGGCATCTCCACCGGGTGGAGCCGCGTTGTTCACGCACCTCTTTTGATGCAGTAGAACCTTCATGATCTTTAAATGATATATGAGTGACTTTTTATGGAAGATCACACTACTCTTTAAATGACTTTATCGCGACTGTTTAGATGCTGGATCATCACGCTACCTCTTCAAATGACTTCTGGATCGTGAAGATCAATGAAGTGGCTGTGGTAGTACCTGGATGAACAACCAGACCTGGATCAAAAATCGTTTTATGGAAGATCGAAGATCAAGATCAAGGGTCATCTCACCGTAGCCATTTTGGCTCAAGCATCTTTTTATTTTGCTTTTTGGGGGTCACAAAATGATTGGGGTGTAATGGCAGAATGAGTGTTTTCGCATCGTCCCCCCTCACATCACCACCTCGCGGGTAAAAGGGAAGCGCGCCGTCTTTGTCTTTTCCGCTGCAAACTCCTACGCGACGACGGAGCGACGAACGATGTGAGGAGCTTCAAATAGACTGATTACCGAGGGCGTCCCGGCGTAGTAGACTCCGGATCCACCGGGCGCTTCATTGTCAGGTCCGCGAGCATGCTGTTAGTCGTTATCTCTCTTTGCTTTCTTCTCGTGCAGCACCAGCGGGTCATGGGCGGTCGCAGAGACCCGACCAGGATCCGCAGACCCCACCGAGCCTGCAATCAACCGGTAGCACCAGGCGACTGGGTCTTTGTACTGACGCAGAACTGTCAACGGGCAAACTTTCGGTACTTGGAGGGTGTTGACCAGTCGGCACCCCTCCAGCAGGTGCAACAGGCGGAGAAAGTCCGCGGTGTGTTCCAACACATCGCGGCTAACAAGGCGAAGGTCGCGCTCCTTTCCGACGTTCAGTGGAGCGGCGCACGTGGTGCACACATCAAGCGGTACGAGTTCACCCACGGCCAGCACTACGTTTATGGAGGAGGTAGAGTGGCCATCGTCTTGCACAAGTCCATTCTGTTCGCAGCGGATGGAAAATCTCTCATCAGACCGGTCGTCAAATTCTTCGGCCCCCGCATTATGGCGCTCTTCATACGCGGGACGTGGTTTGCGGTGGGATACCAGCCAAGCGACACGGTTGCGGACTTCGCAGAACTGGGCCAGTTCTTGCTTTGGCGCGAAAAACTTTTGTTTGCGACAGGTACCAGCAGCATCATCTTCGGCGGAGACTTCAACTCAGCAGTTTCCCAGTTGCCCCGAGGTCCAGAGGATGAAGAGGCAGGCGCTGCAGCGGCGATCGGCTCGGCCCCGCTGTTGGAACCACCCGCGAACCCCCGTCCGGGACATAACAACATGCGTTTTGCAATCGATAACATGTTGTGTATTCCGGACACCTTTAAGTCCATCCACAGAAGAGGCACGTGGAGGCATCCCGCGACCGGGCGATGGTACGAGATTGACTATTTCTACACATCGCGACAGGTTCATTTTGGAAACGTGAAGACCATCCAGCCCAAATTTCTCACCGACCACCGCGGCAAGCGCATGGCTGTCAAGCTAGGGCTTTCGCAGAAGGACAAGCGCGAAATCCGACTCCGAGTAATGACAATTACGCCGTCCCCACCGTATGAAGCGCTTCGGCGCGACGAGACAGCGCAGACGGCTTTTGCAGCGGAGACGGATGCCAACCTTCGGAAGGAGCAGCAGAACGGAGGCAGCAGCCTTGCCAGCAGGTGGGAAAAGTTCACGACAGTAGTAGCGAACAGCGCGACGGCGGTCGTTCCGGCAAATCAGGAGAGGGGGGCGCAGCAGTATCCCCCGTGGCTGAATGTACGGAAATTCCGCGAATACAAGAACGAAAAAGAGGACCTACTGTACTCCCGATTTCTAGCAGCGGACGCGAACGAGCGGCAGCAGTACAACAGGAGACTGCGGGCGATCGAGAAAGACTACCGTGCTGTTGAGAAGTTGGACTTTGAGGACTACATCGACCGTATTGCAGACGAGTGCCAGGCGGAGTATGGTCAGTGCGGTAGAATTGACTACGCAAGACTACGGCGCACAGGTGTAATCTTCGAACCAACGGCGGGAGCAAGGGTGAGAAAGGCGATCCCGTTCACCGTAGAAGACGCGAAGAAGCACTTCAGCAAGCTGATGTTGCGAACGGCAGAGGTCCCGCAAGGATTTCAGGAGGCCCTGGAGAGAAACCTGGACCAACTCCCGGAATCTGTGGACCCGATGTGGGGCATACCCGACGAAGGCGAGATCGCTCACTGTGTCAAACAGATGAAAGACTGCGCGTTGGGAGTGGACCAGATTCACATTGCCCACATCAAGCACCTCGGCGACGACTCATGGGATTTCTTAGTGAACTTGGTGCAGGATTGTTTCAGAACGAGAACGATTCCGGACGCGGCGCACTTGGTGCGCATGAATGCCCTCCACAAGGGGAAGAACCTTAATCCGCGGCTGCTAGACAACTACCGCGCCATTGCGGTGGCGACCTTTCTCTCGAAATTGTGCGAGACCATTTTGCAGAAGAGGCTCAAGCACTACCTCGAGCGGATCGGTTTCTACCGGGAGACAGCGACGCAGCGAGGATTTCGGTCAGATTGTTCGACGGCGGATTTGGTGATGATGTTGCAGTTCATAGCGGACCAGACGCGAACAGTAGTGCGGGAGTCGATACTGGATGAGCTAGTTCTAGTGTTGATCGACTTCAAGAAGGCATTTCCAAGCGTGATTCGGGAGCTTGTATACCGTATCCTGCGGCGTGCGGGCGTTCCTGGCACAAACGTGGAATTCCTGGCGCACTTTCACGACAAGGCAACGTTTTACATCATGGTGGACCGCGAGCCATCTGAAGAGTGGAAAGCAACGCGCGGGATGAAAGAAGGAGGACCATCCAGCCCCGACGGTTACGGAATTCTGAGCGAGATCATGTTTCGGGAACTGGCGCGCAGGCTAAACGGCATCAAGTTGGCAACGACGGGCGATTTTTTGTCGAAGCTTGCGGCCTTTACGGATGAGCAGAACATCAACCCCGCAGCGGTGCGCAAGGTGGTCGCCTTGCTTTTTGCAGATGATGCAACGCTCCCGACGACACTGCGGGAGGCGCCAATGGTTGAAAGCACGATCAAGGACGTAGCGACTACTTTCGGCCAAGAGGTGCACCCGGACAAGACGGAGCGGCTTCTACTGCAGGGACCACACTTCCACTACCCCGGCCCAAGACAGAAGGATGGGACCCCACCAATACCACCCGGATTCGAGGAAAAAGTAAAAGTTGTAGGATGCGAACTGTCTACGTACCACAGCGCAGGAGTGTGCCTGGAGCGGCACTTGAAGAAGGCGCGCGGAGCGTGGGCGGAGTGGAAGCCGATTCTACTACGGGCGCGCGGACGGATCAACTACTTCAAGCGAGGCAGCCTGATCAAATCCAATGTCCTTTCGCATGTCTACTACAACGCGGCAGTGCGGCTGTGGAACGAGCGCAGTTATCAGGAAATCAATGTCTTCATCAACAAGATGTTGCGCACCATCACAGGCACTGCGATTCCGGGAATGGTTGGCGTGGCGAACAACTACACGCTACGGAGAAAGTTCGGCATTCAAAGTGCGCGAACAGCAATCGAGAGAATCACTATCGACTACCTAGGGCACAAGATCCGGATGGGGCGAGACGAGCCGGGCGAAGGAGTAGAAAAAGGGAACACGTACCGGGCTCGCTTCCCAGACGGGCGCACCGACCACCACCTGATCTACGGCAGATTGTTCACGGTCTCGGCGGGTGCGCAAGGCAACAGGCGGATGCAGCGCAGGACACTAGCCAAGCAGTGGCTCGAAATCATGGCGCGCGCGCAACTCCGGCCGGACATGACACGCAAGCAGTGGCACGAGGCGGCTACGCTCTACATTCGCAAGATTGAGGAGCAAGAGCGCCTGGCGGCGTACGCTGCGGATGGAGCAGGAAACGTCGAGAAGCGGCGCGACGAGCTGCTTGCTAGTCATGGCGTCAACGCAGGTGCGAGCGAGATACGGCTGCGGAAGAACGTACACGAAGAGGGCGAGTTGATCGCCAGCCACGCTGTTATCTCGCAGTACCGATGCCCGCACTGTTTTGTGCGTTTTCCAGACGGGGGCAGTGGCTTCAAGTCACACAAGACTAGGTGCTCCAAGGTCGATTATAGTGGTGTAGATTTTGATAATGTCATTTGTATAAGGACCTATGCAGCAGGACGAACCCAGTTGCCATGGGGCAACCGTTGGCATTGTAAAAAGTGCGGCACTACTGGCACTGAAGGCAAGGCTACTAGTGGGCAGGGCGTTCATTGTGCATTGAAGTTGACGCAGCATGCTCAGACGTGTGACCCCGCCCAAAAGAAGGGGAGGCGGCAGGACGAGGTCCTGCAGTATATGGCTGACTTGCAGGCGTTTGATGCTGTCAACCCTATTGCTGTCTAGTTCCTAAACACGATGCTAATGCAACTTTTTTGAAAAAACTTGCTTTCTCAGTTGTTCAGAAAAAATCTCCGGTGCGTGTGTTGTTGTTCAAAGAAAATGTTAGTTTGATGATTCCAATTTGTGCGCCCATTTAAGCAAGATCTGACGCGTGGCGCACACACCCACGCTTGTAGTGGCGCACACACCCACTACGACTACATAGTGGCGCAAATACCCACTCCCTGTAGTCCGTCCATGGTTCTGCTCTTCTCTTGTTTCTTCTCTGTCACTGGCCTACTGCATGTTGTTTGTTGATCGCTTGCAAATCTCGTTTTCCTGCACCCTAGCTAAAATTACTGCTGTATCTTCACCTGCTGTTGTAAGTATCTATTCCCCACCGCTGCACGACACAAAAAATCGTCTTCTCACCGTACGAAGATGCAGCGTCGTGTTGAACGCATCGAGAAAGAACGATGCTTGATGGTGCAGTTCAACTCTCCGGAAATCCGCTGGCCGCGGAAAGACAATTCCCCAAATGGTGACTTTTTGACGAACTTCGACAAGGAGCAGAAGAAGACCTTCCTCCGCCTGATGGGTACGCACTTCCAGGGTGCCCAGCCATCTCCCAAGAAGATGGAGTACCAAACCAAGGACGACGGATCGTCCGAGCTCACGGAGCTGCAGGACGACTGGTCCGACGCCCAGAAAGCCGACTTCACCGAAAAGAAGAATGCTTTTGTCGAACTGTGGCGGTCGATTGCGGACGCCCCGGAGTTGGTCGAGTACATCAACTGGAAAAACAACAACTGGATCCAGATCGTGTTTCACCTCGGCGAGCATCACAGTAAGGTGATGGATTTGGCCCGTGTTGTCGACAACAACCCCTACCGCAAGTACTTCAGTCGTGGTCTGAAGCTGAAGCCGATGCAGATGGGTAAGCCGAAGGATGGCGACAACGCTGGCAACGGCGGCGCCAATGGTAACGTCAAGAAGAAGGGCGGCAAGAAGGGCAAGGGGAAAAACGGGAAAAAGGGAAACGGAAAGTAATGACATGATGACGCTAATTATGTCTACCTGCCAGTGCGTGAATCTCATCTACACTTTCTCCGACAAAATCAACCACGCGATAACGACTACCAGCAAGCACGACAGTCCTGTGCGTGATTTCGCTGGGGCGCATGTTTGAAGATTATGAAGATTGAGAACTGGAAGAAATACATGCGTTCACAAATGAACTCCAATCACGTAATGGAGTGATGCAAACACTGATGGTGCTGCCTGGTACTACTTCAGCCAGGAGCACAAGCTGCTTGACACCTGCAGTCAAGAGCTACGACAGACAAACGCTTTGAATTACGTGCTACGCACGGCAAACAGACTGTATGTGTGCAAATCAAATCAAATCAAATCTCACCTCGGAAAAAAAGCAGCGAGTAGAAGATCAAAATCCTCAGTGCGAAATCTTCGATGAGCCGCATTTCAAGTTTTTCCTTGTTGATGTGGTCTACTCCCCATGACTTTTGAATTGCTCAAGCTATTCCCTTCATCGTCCTACAACAGTAGAAATGCAAGCAGCCAGATCCACTATTCTATCGCTTGATATTGTCCACTTCTTCTTCATCCCATCGAGTTGTTAATAATAAGTAGAATCTACTCATTGCACAGATCGATTAAAACTGAAATTATTTTTACAAGAACTTGAATCCAACATCGTGTGTGCCTGTAGCGTAAAGACTTCTGAGCTGTGGTACATTGATTCTTCTACTACAATTGCCCAAGAACTAGAACCCCTCCATCAACTACAACTCGCTTCGTAGCTTCCGGCTTGCAAAACCAAAACAGACCGTCTCTGACTACGAGCCAAAGAACTACCGAACATAGTCATAGATTAGATTCGAAGTAAAAATCGTCCACAAGAAAAATGCTGACGTCCTTGTTCCTCCAGCCACTTGTGTGGCTCTTTATTACGACCTCCCCCGACCCGAATTTCTATGTTTGGGCAGCAGTAGCAGCAGCAGCAGCGTCCTCGTCCGGGGCAGTTGAGGACGCCCTCGTGGACGTCGAGACGACAGCTGCGCGCGGAAAAAGCAGGAGCGGCCGGGATGATCGTGCTAGCGGCTCTCGAATTCCTCGCCCCCGTATTGGTAGGAAAGAAATACCCAGTAAGAGTCGTACTAGAAGCAGCAAGAGCCCACTTTTGTTGACTCATAGTACCAGCATCTCCAAGAAAAACGACCTCCATGGAGCGCAAGAAGGGCTGCCCGGCACCGTGGCGCGTAGTGTTGGCAAAGTCACTTCGTCTTCTTCAAAGTCGCCTTCTTGTACGACCCCTGCGGCACAACGGGGACGATCCACAGGGCGCGGACCAGCAGCAGCACACGGTGGACCACCAGAGACGATCCGCGAAGCGAATACTAAACCGCCCTCGAGCAGAACTACTACAACAATCCAACTGACAATCGGTCTCAGTGGGGACAAACGGCACGAAAAGCTTTATGATTTGACAAAAACCACTGTCAATGCCTTTCTCCAAGAAAACGGCATTTCTGGCGCCTACATGGTGAAACTAGAGGGGAAATAAATATTAAGCGAGGAAAGAGCTGCTGCTAGGTTCTATTTTGAGCAGAACAAGACCTGTTGGCTCGCCACGGACCTGCTGTTCGTCCCGGGACTGCCCGATCAGTACGTAAACTTGCAGAACGTTGGTCGGCAAGGTCGAACGGTGATTCTACCGGGAAACGCGACTTTGCAGGAGGCGATGGAAATGTGCGAAGGAGAGAGAAACGCGACCACCGGCGAACTGTCAGACAAAAAGAAGCTCTTGTTAGCGACTAGTGCAGCTGCAGCTAGAGCTTGTTTAAATGGTAGCACATCTTCGTGGTCTACAACTTCCGGGTCTTCCTGTTGTTCCGAAGAGGTGGACCAAAATCCGGCCGAAGATAAGGCAAACGCCACTTCTCCTCCCGTCAGTATCCAGATCCCCGCGGTAAAACAGCGGGTCGACACGACCGAGCGGCTTTCTCAGTGGGTTGTCCGGTTCTTGTTTCGCGAGCAGAGTTATGAAATGTAAAAGCATCGTACTAGTAGAAATCGCATGACAAATTCCCTCAGCATGAAAAATGGAATTTGTAGTGCGGATTTAGGTTAAGAAGGAGATTTGTAATGCATGACTGCGATTACTACGAGTGCGATACTTTTGCACAGCATAAGAGTAACAGCAACACTGCCTGCTGGGAGACGCTGCATCGCGAGCTGCGGTTGGCCGCTGAGCAGGAACGCGATAATTTTGCTTTGATGGCGGCAGCAGCTGGGGCTTCTGACGTACATGGATCATCTGCTCGTAGCAGTGCAGTAGATTTTAACAACGACGAGCAAACCGACATTGATAATACTAACACCCCGCTTCTGGATTTTCACTTCCCAAGCCCCAGAAATCTCCGAACCGAGGCGGAAGAATTCCGCTTTCCGCAGTTCGGCGCGGGTGCTGGATCCTCGAACAGGAAGCTGATCGACCTGCACAGTGCGAGAGAGGAAGCCGGAGATAACGCACACATCCACCAGCACAACAACTTGGCGCCCCTCCACATCCGCCTGCCACCCCCGGGCTTGGAAGTAGATCAAGGAGCACGGGGTGCTGGAATGCTACTACCAAGTCGCCCGAAGAACAGTGCGTTACTTATCCCGACGGAATTTTTGAGCCCACCGGCTGTACGGGGGCAAGAAGTAGATGAGCTGCTCGTGGAGCCCGGAACTTTGGAAGCCATGTTCGTCGAGCACCGACTTTCCTACGAGGATGAGAACCATGACAGCGTGTATCTGCTGACGCTTGAACGGGAAGATGCTGAGGAGGAGGCGGAGAACGTCGACGCTTTTGATCGTAGAACAGCCCGGCGAGCTGATCGTAGAACAGCCCGGCGAGACCACGCGGGCTGGGTTCAGCCACCTCCAACGCCGGGACCTGATCAACTTCGATTTCCAGATTTGGATTTTGACGCCTGGCTAGCGAGGAATCTTCCCGCGAAAGGGAAAGGAAAAGCGAAAGCGCTAGATCACCTGACTGAAGACAAATCGATCTCCTTCGACGCTGGGCGGGTTAATATGGTCGACCCACAGCATCAAGACGTCGATCCTGTCGAAGTAGGATCTTCACGACCACCCGCCGACGCGTCTACCTTTTTCCCTGCTTTTTCCGACTTGCGCACGTTATTTCGCGAGGGCGGCATGTTTCACGAACTCCGGAATATCCGAAACCTCGTCTTCGGATTGCCTTTTGCGCCAGCCGGACACGACGAGAACGAAAGGTTTGAGGCCTACATCACGGCGCAGGATAGAAAAGACTTGCTCTCGACGACGTCCTCGTCCACCTACATTGACCAACAGTACCTGAACGAACTAGTGGATGATTTCGAAGAACAGGTAATCCCGACTTTGAGCGGAATGGTGCTCGGCCGAGAACCTCTGGTCTGCCATTTGATCCAAGAGTACCTGACAAAAACAAACTCGCATCAACGCCTCGCACTGGAATTGCTGGGGAACTTTTTGGATTTTGTCTTGAAAATAAATGTTGCCGGTACATCATCAACTGAAATTCTTGCCCGGGAGAACAAGAAACACCTGCTCCGCACGAAGAAGCTGTGCCCCACGAAACTTCCGGTTCAGGCGGGCAAGCCGTTGTTGACGGTTTTTGAAACCGTTTTAGCGTCGCAACCTCACGGCGGAGAAGACCAAAGTGCGTGGTCGAGGGTGCCCAAGCGGTTGCTGCTTTTGAAGCTTCTCGAGGACAAGCTTTTCGAGGATGAAGATCATCTGGTGGATCATCCGAAGGAGGGCGAAGTGATGTTGAAATCGACAGGACGAGCAGCGGCGCGACCAGCTAGAGGCACGGCCAGTACTAGTAGTACACGTAGAACTGCTAGAAGGTCTTGCTCTCGGAACAAAGAAGGGCGCAGGAGCTCGAAGATTTCGTCGAAGCAAGGCCGCAGGAACGATCGCAGCCACTCGACTTCCTCTAGTAGAAAAAGCGCTTGCTCTTCGACAGGAGGTCGCTCGAGCCGCAGCAGCTCCGCAGATGATGCCCGGCAAACAACCGGGAAGAATCAAACCACTGTTAGTACTACCACCCCATCCGGCTTTATTGCGGCCGTGTCGCCGAAAACCTCTCATCTTGCGGACAAGATGAAAGTCAGCCTTCTACAGAACTCCACCGTGGAACAAACATCGCCAGGCACAACTATCCGAGGACTTCCAGCGAGAATGATTTCCAGCCCGTGGGCGAGCACCACGCTCGATCTCAATCAGCCGGCCATTTGGTTTGCAAAAGCCTGGAGGGGGATTCGGCTATTCCCAAAATTGGAACCGACGAGTGACTACTTCATGCCTGTACGAGAAGCACGAGGAGGGAAGAAATCAAAGACAAGTTCTACAGAAAGAGCTGCCCAGGAGGGCTTCCTCTCCCAAGTCGACTACTTCACGGAGTTAAGCACCAACGTTTTCCAACGGTTGCTCGACTCCTCGCCAGATGCGAAAAAACTTTTCGAAACGCGCGGAACAGAGCTGGTTGCAGAGGGCCTGATGGACATGTTTCGCCCGAGGGGAGGACGGGGAAGATTGCATCTAGAAGACGATAGTCAGAACCTCCATCAACCAGTTTTCTACTTCGCACACATCTTTTTTCTCAACGTGCTCTTCGCGGATCTGTATCCCATCCTCGGCCACGGCCCGGACCCGGCGTTGTATTCCGTTGTGCATAAAAGAAGCAGCCAAGACGTCATTTATTTCAATGAAAAATGCCCTCATCCCCGAACTTGGGAGCATTTGTATTGCAAACCTTTCCAAATAAAACACTCGCCCTCTTGCATCTATCAACATCACAGGTTTCCAATCGTGAATAGCAAAAATTTGTATTGCAACAGACCCCAGCAAGAGCGGCGCTTGTCATGCAAGCGATGCGATACACGCCTAGACTCTGCATCAGAAGGATTCATATACATATTCCTTTCATGCATGACAAAAAGTTTTCATTTGGCAACTTCGCACCACAAATTTTTGCAATTTCAGGGGTGGGGGGCACTTTTCACTGTAATATCATCCCGGGGGGAATCTGTGCGGATTTGCGGCAAAGAGAGCACTTTTGCGACGGAGATCGGGCGGAGATGTTGGCGGGGGATTGTTTCGAGAGTTTTGCGAGTGACGTGGCAAGGCCGTTGCCGCAGTTCCCAATGGAAATTGATGTAAACCCGCAGGTGGAGAGTGTTGCGCAGATGATGAAAAAGCTGCATTTGAAGGTCAAGGTGGAAAAAGAAAAGAAGGAAAATGATAAACACAGTTCTTCCTCGCCTTCAGCTGGAGCCGGTGCTAGTGCTTCTTCTTCTTCGGACAGGACGCGTACTACTTGCTCGGGAACAGGAACAGGATCGGGATTTGCTGCAGCTACTTCGTCTAGAAATAAAATGGGAAGTTGTGGAGGCGTCTCCTCCAGCTCCAGCAGCTCGCCGTTATGCGGCATTTCTCCCACCAAGAAATCGACCGAACGTGGCAACACGGCCAGAAGCGCCTTTTTCTCGCTTGCAACGACTGTCGCACCGGCTGAAGACGAGAGGCCGCTTGAGATTCTCGCGGAAGATGAAAAGATGGAGGACGTTGAGGCCCTAGCCAATGACGAAATCGATGGCATGCTTGAGAACCAAGAGGAATCTTCTGCATCTGACTCCGAGAAGATGAACTACGAGGAACCGGAGCGGTCGGACGAGGAGGATATCGAAGAAGAGCCCTTCGACGACATGTTAGACCTCGGCCCAGAACATCCATTCTGGAATCAAGGAAGACCACTTCCCGAGGACGAGCGGATGAATGCCGATGTTGACAGATGGAGAGCGCCTATTTTTAGGCTTCCTTTTCACCTCCCGCCCGGCGGTGCAGTCAGCAACAGAACCACGCCTGGCAAAATGTGCGACCAGCTGTATTTCTCCTTGTCCGATGCGAATCTCGACCCGAGGGCAGGAGCTTCATCTACTTTGCAGCACGTGCTCTACCATCCCACATCCGGAATGCCCGTGCCGGTTGAAGAAGCCGACTTGGAAAATAGCCAAAATCCTCTCCCCCCACCCTACCACCACCCTTATACCGGAATAGACAACAGCAGTACTCTGCTAAACGCAGCTGAAAATATGCTGAAAAGAGCGGAAGTCTTGCTCCCCTACGCTTTTCAGTGGGAGCTGCTGTTTCGCTCGATTCCCGACGTGGTCCGGGACCACCAGCCCTGGGGAAGGAGAAACGCGAGTGGAAAAGAAGTCGCGGAAGACGTGCAAGCGAGTGGAAAATTATTGAAGCTGTTGGTGGAGACCGCGGCGCGGGTGGCGAAGGCGGAGGAGGAAAAAAAGCGGGGGGCAAGAAGTTCAAAAAAATTCGGTGGAAGTAGTAGTAGACGAGGGACATCATCATCATCTTCACAAGAGCACCACGACGACGACGAGGACAACGTCCAGCACCTCAAAAATCACAACCAAATCAAGTACTACGTAAGCAGCTTCTTGCACGAATTGTCCGTGGCCGTCAGAGAAACGAGAGACGAAACCAACCTGCTCTGGCGGATTTGTGTTGCGCCGAGGCTACAGCTTGACAGAGGAAGTGGTAAAGAATCAGGGAAAGCACTACAAGCGCATTTGCCGGAGCACGTTCCGAGGAGGCTGCAGCTGCGGCTAGACATGCTGAATTTTATCGAAAGACATGTGTTGCAGGATAGAGGAATTGCTGCGGTGTTGATGGACGGGCACTACACAGATTCGTCGGATGGAGAAGTTGTAGCCACGTTTGCGGGTACTATTTGATTTTGAAGTGGCAGAAGATACTTAAAACTGTATCCTGAGCAAAAGTCTACCCAGGGCATAGTTGTCACGAGAAAACTTGCTTTGATTTGGTTACCAAATCACCAAAAAAAGCTCACGCATTTGGTGAGCGCCGTAGCATGCGGATTAGCATCTTATCCGTTTCCCCGTGTCGAGTTATAGACCGGGGCGGTGGAAAAAATCGCATCCCTGTCCTTTCCTTGGATGCGCAGCAGCATGCGGATTAGCTCACGGGCGTGACCCGCGAGGACAGCCATACCATGCGGATTCAGTTTTTTTGCAAAAAGTGCCGACTTTTTTGCCCGAAAAAAGCGAAACCCGACGGCACGGCCGTGGTTTGGGTTTCGCCCACTAAATGAATCCGCATGCTATGGGCCCCCTCGAGAGATCGGCCCAAACGCGCGAGCCGAAGGGCGCGCCATACCATCGGCAATGTGGGCACAGGCCCCCCCAAGGGGGGCCATAGCATGGCGATTCGGGCGGGCTTTTTTTTTTGTGAAGTTTTGCGATTTTTTCTGGAAAAAAACAGCAAACACGACGGCACGGCCGTGGTTTGGGATTCGCCCATTACGCGAATCCGCATGCTATGGGCCCCCTCGCAAGGTCGGGCACAAAGCGCGGGCCGGGGGGCGCGCCATGCCATCGGTTCGGGAATGTGGGCCAGATGTGCCCATAATCAAGATGGGCGAGCTTTATGGTCAGGTCTCGCCAGATATTTGACAATATTCGGAAACACAAAACAACCAGAAAGCGAACAGATTGCTCGCCCATCTTGATTATGGGCACATCTGGCCACAGCATGCGGGATGGCTCATTTTGGCAACGCGGCGAACTGCTTCCCCGAGTTTGTTTCATTTTGGCAACGCATTCCCGATGGTATGGCGCGCCCCCCGGCTCGCGCGTTTGGGCCGATCTCTCGAGGGGGCCCATGGCATGCGGATTCACATAGTGGGCGAAACCCAAACCACGGCCGTGCCTTCGGGTTTCGCTTTTTTTGCGCAAAAACGTCGTCGCTTTTTGTAAAAAAACTGAATCCGCATGGTATGGCGGTCCTCGCGGGTCACGCCCCTGAGCTAATCCGCATGCTGCTGCGCATCCAAGGAAAACACAGGGACGCGACTTTTTCCGCAGCCCTGGTCTATAACTCGACACGGGGAAACGGATAAAATGCTAATCCGCATGCTACGGCGCTCACCAAATGTGTGAGCTTTTATTGGCGATTTGGCAACCAAATCGAAGCAAGTTTTCTCGTGACAGCTATGCCCTGGGTAGACTTTTGCTCAGGATAAACTGGCTAGGCAGTACAGTGGAGTAGATCCGAGGACTCGGAGTCCTCGCGCAAAGGGATATGATAGCACGTATGATTTTTAGAAATTTGGGGCCTTGAAAATGAAAACACGACTCCAAGATAATTAGCATGCACTACGAAATTCACATCAGACCGACCGAAGAATAAAGGCATCAAAAAACTACAAAGTATGTTGATAAAAAACACAGACGAGATGGAGCTATGCTCTCCCAGCATTTGCTGTTGCAGGAGCTGTCCCCGCTTTATCAAGACGAAGAGATTATTTTAGCGCTTTACTCGAACCAATAGTACTGCAACTTCCGGTGCGTAACTTTCAGAAAAACTTGTAAACAGAACGACTTTGGAAAACAGTGTAAGTCCAGAAAACTTGTGTCTCATTCGGAAACTTTCCACAACGAAAGCAAGCTTTAGGATCGAAATTCAACTATAGACTTTGCGACTTGTAGACCTTAAAACTGAAACTTTAATTTCGACAACAGTAGTGAAATTTTTTGGTTGAGCAACAACAGCAGCACGAGAAAGGACGAGGTAAAGAGTAGTAAGCGGAAACGATCAAAGCATCGTAGTTCAAGTTTCAGCGTGGGAATAGCTTTTATTTTAGCGTAAGAGTTGGTTTTTTCGGTAGCAAGCAGAGGTAGGAAAAGAGGTTTTAGCTGTTGTCTTTTTTCACAGGCTTTCGAAGCAGGGATTTTTCTTGAAATAGCGCTAGAGAAAAAAGGTGTGTAAACGCGTTCCCACCTTCCCGCATGAGCACAAACAAACAAACAATACATGCTTCGCTGTGCCCAAGGTATAAAGTTTGTCCACGAGGAACAAAATGTAAAGAATAAAAAGTAGCCCTTCATCAACTATCCTTCTTTGCTCGCACCACCTCTAGTACTAACAGGCTACCATCAATATCTAGCGATAGCCGCTCTTTGACTTTCTGGCTTTGTTTTGACTTTCCTTTGGGATTTTACTTTCTATAAAACTGCTTACTGTTGCTTGGTTGTTTCGGAACAACTTCAGTATTTTTTGGTCGACAAAGGACACGAACTCTTTTGTGAAATAATCCAGAGAAATTCTATTTGTATTTGTCGCCCGAGGTCATTAGCCTGCAGAAGGTGATGGCGTTGCTGCGCCAATTCTGCATGGCCATGGGCCTTCTTGTTCGGAGAATATGATACAGAGTTTGTTCTCTGTGGTCGTGGCAGTCGCAGTTGTTTTTTGTGAGCATCATGGTCATCAACCCTAGACCCATTTCCGAGAAATGGAGAACGCGACAGATGTCGGATTTGTCTCTTCTGAGCGAGAAGACCAAGAGCGAGAGCAGAGCTATTACAATCGCAGTGGCGTGGTCGCCCATTGCGTCTGCGCGTTCTTTATGCAATGTCCCCGTCGCTCTTCCGGTGATCCATAGCATTTTAACCGATGGGGACATTGTGAGGGCCCGCGCTTCCCGGCTTTTTTCGGGCTTCATCGCCACCCCTTGCGGAGCTGGGCCCGGTTTTTTCGCAGTGCGCCGTAGCTGTTCCCACGGGCAAAGCCAAAGGCGCGGGGCCGCCCGGGGTCGGGCCCGCGCGCAGTGCTTGCGCGGGCGCACTACATCAATGGAACGGGTTTGGGCGACCGACGCAAGGCGACAAGCAAAAGGCAACAAAGCGACGCGCACGCGCCCGCTTTCGAGGCAAGAAATGGCGGCGGGCGCGCGCGCGCCCTGTAATTGTCTGCGGGGGGGGGGGGGGGGGGTTGGGGGGGGGCTGAGCCCTGCCCCCGTGCGTGTGCGGCCTCTGTGTTTCGCGCCGGCGGCCCCGGTCCCCGCCCGCTCGCCCCTGTGTGCCTTGGGTGGGCCGCCCTGGAACGTCAGAAGGAAAAGACAGGAAGTAGGTGCCTTGGGGTGTTTTCCCCTGCGTCGGCCCTGAGGCGCGCCGGGCCGCCGGCTTTCCCTCCTATGTATCTATGCTCGCTCTTGCACGCCCGCCCGGTACTCGCGCTGGGCACCCACCTCGGGCCATGGCGCGGCTTGTTGTCCGCGCGATGTAGATGCTACCTCAGCCGGCGCGCCTGCAGCCTGCCGGCATGGTCTTCGTTCACGTGGCGACCGGCCAATTTAGGTTTGGCTGAGGAGACTGGTATAAAAAGATAAGTATGTAATCTTGACCAACATCGATCGCGCCACCTAGTTGTAGCTACCTCCCACGGACGTCGCACAGCTGTGCATGTGTTGGTGGAGCGTCGTGCTTTTTCCGGATAGAGGATCTCACCAGATGACGAGAAACAGACATGGCTCTAAGGGTTGGCCATGCCTTTCTGATAAATTACGCGCGATCGAAGCTTGAGGATCTGACTCACCATTTATTACCATATCAACCCGGCAATTACTCTGACTCTGAACGAAAATGAAGTTGAGAATCAAAATTGCAAGAACCGCGGATCTTCTCCACCACGATTGAGCAAGGCACACTCGCACGGAATTGGTTGCATAAGGAACATGGGTCAGGATCTCTCGAGGGTCTAGTAGATGACCGGAGATTAGATCGAAAGGCATGCCGTGGATGTTGCAAAATCAAAATAATTCCACACATGAGCAGATGTTATAGCAGTTGGTCAAAATAGCGCGTGATAGTGGCAAAGGTCATCTTCGACGTGAGCAAGATCTTGACGGTGATCGCATGCTGATCCCTCCGGTGGATCTTACCCATCCCTATCCTTGCATGCAAAGGCGATGATGAGCTTCAATTAATTTTGTTCTGCTACATCGTATTCGTATTCCATTTTCAACTTCTTCCCAAAACCACCTCCAGGTCAAGAAACACGACTTGAGCGCAAAGCCTCGGTGTGTCGTAACATTCTCGATAATTTCTATAGCAGAGCTGAGTTATAACTCTATCTGAACAAACTTTACAACAACCAATCAGCTCTAGTACCAACAACAAACAATCAAGAATAAAAATACGCACACTAGACCCATAAGTCGCTTAATATTAGACCACGAGAGATTGAAAGAAATTTCGGGCGAAAAAATACACCGGAACGAAGAATATTAGGAAAAACAACTACACATTTCGAAGACAAAAAGACTCTCCTTCAATCATCTTAAGCAGACAGAAAACTATCTACTTTACATATTTTTCATTATTTACCAGTGTTGAGCTCCATCAGACGCGCTAGACTTATTTGGCTTACGAGACATTTTCACAACATTCACTACAAGTTTGTAAGACGACAAAATCTGTTTTGACTTCTGTACTAATTTCAATACCGCAGTACATCATATTTCTGTTGATTGATACTCTGAGTTAAATTTGATACTTGTGAAGGATTTCGAACAATTAAATACGCCGGCTAAAATTGCTGACAAACACGACCACACTTCTCAACACCAACAACATTGACAATACTAAAGCGCCGCGACAAGCCTGCTCCAACAGAAAAATATCGAGGTCGAGGACTAAAACCTACGTTGTACAATAACATAGAATTTTACGCCATCTTTTTTTTGATACAAAGGTTGCCAAGAACTACGTCCTCTTTATCGATATTTCGTCAGGCAAAATCAAAAGTAAAGCCGCAAGGTTGGTTTGGTAAAAAAACCTCCACAGCCACGCGGCCAGAGTAGACCCTCTCATCTTCGCAAGTCAGTTTTGGTTCTTACTTTAAAAAAATCCAGGGTCGTCTCCAAACGAGATTGCTGCGCTAGATTTTTTGCATTAACTCATCACTGTTGACAACCCTTGCGTATCGTAGAGAGCAAAGAGCGTCTGCTGCTGCTGGGAACATACTAACAACTACATTGAAATCTGAAAATAAGTACGAGCCTTTTTATCATAGTATCATCTCAAGAGGTGAATAATCATACTTTGTGAATACAACAACATTTACGTTTTTCGTGATACATACCGCAATACCAATACCAAAGTAGCTTTTTTTTTGCTACCCGTAGTTTCAATATCGATGAGGAGGGGTAGCTATTACAGATATCTGTAAACAACTCTCTCGCCGTTTTGGTTCGCGTAGCATAAAATTTCGCTATTTTGCCTCTGTTTTGGAAAAAATCCAATCAGAGAGACCTTTTTTAGCAGTAGAATTCATACTTTTCTTCATCATTCCGATCCGTTACCTTTCACTACCACGGGTATCAAGAGCCGTGAGCTACAGTGAGTGATAGTCATCATTTTTTGGGAACCACGGAATAGAAAACAGTATAGTTAGTTGTCAGCTTGATATTCAAGAGTTGTTTTATTCATCAACAAGGAGCGCCAGCGCCACTATTTTTTGGACCGACGCATTAGTTTTGGAAGTTGTACGACAGTAAAGTAGAGCATAACCGCGCCGCCGAGCAGACTCCAAACAAAAAACCCAGACACCACAGTAGTGGTTCTGGTTCTTGTAAGTAATAAAACAATTCTTGCTTTTACAGCTGTCCCGATATCTCTACTTTCTAGCCGCTTTTTCTTCTAGAAAATCGCTCCTCGCTCTTGAGCAGCCAGCTCTGTCTCTGTCACAAGCTGTAGTAGTCACTGTTCTAGTACCAACCCACCAGCACCGTACCTTTTTTCTTTTAGAAAATAAACTGACGCTATTCAAGATTATATCCTTCTTCTTTTCCTTCTTCTAGAAGTTCCTATCGCTTAACTCCGCTACGAGACAGTACTGGAGTTGTGAGACGGGCTTTTAAGACCTTTTTTTTACATTCGAAATTCACAACTACATTTTTGGGAACCAAACATCAAGGAACAAAATCCAGTTAACTAGACGTGGTGAAAACCGTAGTACTAGTACGTATGCAGCAACCGTTTGAATAAATAAGTTTTCGGAACGACAAAACAGGAACAGTACAGCAACAGGTAACAGGGAGGCAAATTCTTCAACAGTTTGACCTTCGCAGCTCGGAACTACGGCAACATAATAAAAGTAGCACGCAAAGAACGATATAGATTCTTCGCCGCATTTTCCTATTTGGAACAACAACTTTTGACAACTTTTTTTTGATTTTAGGTTTTTGAAGAGCAACCAACAACCCAGCTGAGACGGGGAATCTGAATCTTCAGATCTTCGTTTTGGTACTAGAGCATCGAATACTATAGTCTGGGTAAATCATTCATTCATTCATAGTCTCTTTTTTTGAGTAGTGCAACAACATTCAAAACGCTAGAAGATTTTTGCTATCGAGTTCTTCGGAGTGCATCCTCATAGTTAAAGCTAACCAGCAACTCCAGACAAAGAAATCTATCTATCATGTTGGTGGATACTCGAACTTGTAACCTAATTCCGCTCTCAGGCTGCTCGGCTGCTGAAGACGGAGGGGATAATTTTGTCGAAAATATTAAAAACCCTTTTTCCGGCACTGTCAGCACCAAAGACACAAGCACCAGCTGCGACATGGAGCTGACCGATACCAGCATTGGCAGCAGCGCCGCAGAGCGGGCAGCACCACAGCCAGCTGGCTCGTGGTCGTGCACAAGGACTCCGACGGGCCCGGGCGCAGCTTGTTTTACGGGAAAAAATAAACGGCACTTTTTCCAGCGTTGCGGGTCCTCTTCCTCCTCCCTGTTTACGTCGTATCCGGAAGATTACCAGAACCAATTATCAACTGCCTGCAACAGCCCTTATCAGGGGATGCAGGACGAAACCCCCCTGCAGTTCTTTGACCAGGAGTGTCACGCACCAACTGCTTTCGGGTTTTGTGGGGGCGCTGGTGGAAAGGATTGTGCGGAGGCCGTCGTGCAGGACGAGGACACGCAGCACTGCTATTCCGCGCAAAGCGGGGGGCAAGAAGACAACCTCCACCAACATGAGCCGCAGACACAATTTTTTCCGCAATACAATTTCTGCAACGGCGGGCAGCAGATGCTGCTGGGCCACGCATTTTCATCATCGCAACAGGAGAGTTTGTGCCACCTGTCGCAGCAGGGGCAGCAGTCTTTCGTGAACCAAGTGATCTATCGTCTCAACAGCGAGAATCTGTTGTCGCAGCAAAGAGAACATCAGTGCGAACAAATGCAAATGGTCGCTGAAGAAGAGGAAATTTCAGATGATGCGGATGAAGCTTTTCTCCATTTCCCCCGTCAGACGCTGAGCTGCCCGCTGCAACCCGTGCTGCCATTGTTGTTGGACGACGAGGAGCAGGGTGAGTTGACGCTAAGTGAGGACGGGAAGAACTACACTATCCCGGGCCGCGGTTCTTTCTGTCTCGAAGGAGGAAATGATGAAGACTGCCGCACCTCCGCTGCCGGCGCTGCTTGCCCAAGCACGATAGGTACTACTACCCGAGGACGTCAAAGAACGTCGATGAGCGCAGGAGTTCTTACAACGAGCGGCAATGAAGAAGATGACCAACTGTTATCATCTATTCCGGGTAAAAACATCCCCACCCCAGAGTTGTCATGCAAATTTGCATGCCAAAAAAGTTTCTCATGCGAAGCCCCATGAGAAGCTTTTTCTAGTCGTGTTTTGGGATTTGTCATGCTAGAAATAGCATGATATGCTAGATCTGCGATGCTGCTGAACTAGCTAAACAGGATTACACTACGAGGACAAACCTGTCATGCGAAACAACCAAAGTTGGCCGATTTGTCTAGCAGATTCTCCACGTTGACTCTGGTATGGGGGCGTTTTTACTCAGGATAACATCTCCTGTGCCGCCCTCCAGAACGTTTTTCAATCGCGCTCGTTCCTGCAGCGAGGGGGATCTCCGCAATTTCGCCATGAGAATTGCAGCACATGAAGAAGAAGATGAGAATATCAAAAGGAAAAATCCCCCCTCCCCACATCAAAACGAAATTTCTGATGCTGGATTTGAGTACACAAATCAGGTTTGTATTGCGGGAAAGCATTGCAGTCAGATCCCCAGGCTAGGTAGGGGCGTACGCGTCTAGTTGTTCAGCATGGCAAGCGGCTCCCCTTTAGGCTCAACAGCATGACAAATCGCTTCCATAGTGGGGCGGAAGCTTCTGCCCTTGTCTTCTTGCAATACAAATGTGATTTGCGACCTCAAATCAGCAGCACAAATTTGCGGAAACATACCTTTTCGATATGGGGAGGGGGGATCTTTGCTTTTGATAGAGAACAACAATTACGAGGACAACATCAACACCAACACGACTTTCACGCGTGAGTCCTGCGCGATGAACGTGATGATGTCGAACTCAAACTCTCCGGATAGCAGCACGACTTCCCCTATCAGCGCCTCTACCCCCGGGGTGGCCAAAACTCCTGCGGCCCTGACAATCATCAATCTGCTGGCAAAGGATCTGCAGGGACAGAAGAAGGTAGAAGTAGATACTGGCGGCCGCGGCCAACATTTGAATTTATCCCCCATTGACACGGCGACCAGCCGCACCAGTGGCCGGACGGTCAGTTCGGAAGAGGCGGGTGAGGATGGGCAATTCAACAGCTCCAGCACGAGCAATTCGGTTGTCGAGTACAACATGACAAGGACTACGTCGAGCTTCAACCTGTCCCATGGCAGCATGACAAACACCCAACTGCGGTTCCACCCCAGGAAGAACACTTTCGAAATGAACAAGAGCAAGCTGCTCTCTTCCTCGATGGACTTGGAGAATTTTGTCGTCAACAACTCCGGCCGGGTATCTACCAATCAAAACAATGATTTTTGCACGCGGCACAGCACGTATTCCGATCTATCCGCTTTCCACCCGATTCTGAATCCAGATTCGAAGGTGGTGCCGCCGGGCGAAATCGACTTTGTCATTAATAGCAGCTCGTCCTGCAGCGGAATATGCATTGCAAAAGTATCGTACTTTTTAGTAGTAATTGCATTACAAATTAGTTACGGCTCTGCAGGAGCATCATCATCATCATCTTCTTCTTCTTCTTCTTCTTCTTTATTTTCAGCTCGAGCTATGTCCGCCCACCTGTACATTTATTTTATTCAGTCACTTTGCACGCATACATTGTTTCATCATGCTGGGGATCCGCATCTGCCCACTCATTTCTATCCATCCGAGTAGAAAAGGGAATCAATTCATCCAGCGAACAAGATTTGAATTTAGCTCGGGCTCGCGCGTGCGAGTTACGCCATGGCAGCGGTTTTATTTTTGAGAAGCCCTTGCACAGTGGTGCCAACACAAACGCGCATGTCCAAAGTAGTCCAACGTGTCCACGTTCAAGATGTGAGTCCAGCCTCCTTTCTTGGAGTTAGTGGTCGCTAAAAGCTACTTCGAAAAACCCACAGCGCGGGCCGCGCACGCGGCCCGGGACCCTAGTGACCCCGCTAAAAGCAGTTATCGAGAACTCGTTCTCGTATTGCTCAAAACCTTTCCTCACGCCCGTGCATAGCACGCGCGGCGGCTGTGTGGGGTGGTGTGTGTTTTTCGGGTCAGAGACCTCAGGACTTCTCGAAAGTTTATTACCGTAGCTCGTGCTACTTCCTGCTAGTTCAGATTTCTCTGGTTAGCAGGTAGCGGCTAGTCCGCCTCACGAATTTGCAGTAGTTGTTTCATCGGCATGTTTGTCACCGGCCCTGCGAATTCCCGCTGCCAGTTTATTAGCGGCGGCTTATCCATGGTCGGTTGCCACATGTCGATGGCCTGCTGCAGCTTGTCGCTCGTACCTTGAAAAGGGGTCCGCGCAGTTCAGCTCGCTCTTCACGTACTCGTACCACGAGCGGCAGCTGTATTCGTGGCACCACATCGCTGCCCGCGTACATATGTTCGTTGTCAGCAGCGAGTTGGCCGAGCATTTCACCGCGGCGTACAGCTCGCCGGTGTTGTCCACTCGGGTGAACGTTACCGAGTGGCTGAGCTCGTGTCGCCACGTCAGCTGCGCCACCCGGATCATCATCGCCTCGTAGTGTTCGATTGTGAGCGGGTGTTTGTAGTGCTCGCTCACGTCCGGGAAGTCGTACGTGATTGCCCGGATCTGGCCTGTTCCGGTTATTAGCAGCGCCCCGCCGCATGGTCCGCCCGCCTTGGAGCCGTTGCTGCTGGCGTCCAGGTACAGCCAGTTTGTTTTCCCGTCGTGCACCTGTGGTTTTAGCACCAGGGGCTTCTGGTTTTTCAGCACTACCTGCACGCCGCGCAGGAGCACGGCCAGCCTGCGGCGCCGCGCTTTGTCCAGCACCCAGGCGTCGAACCGTTCGTCCGATCCCGTCCAGTCATATATTCCGCGGAATATTTCATTGCCTGCGCGGTAGGCGGAGTTGCAGACGATGAAGCTGGCTATGCCCAGCACGCGCTGCAGGTCCTTCATTGTCAGGCCTTGGCCCGCTTCGCACTTCTCGACGCAGTGTTTCGTTTGTGTTAACGCCCTGTTCATGGAGTCCGCCGTCGGTTCAGCTGTGATTTTGTTCAACTCTCTTCTCCAGAAGTAGTTGATGCCCAGCGCTTTGATGGGGTTGTGCTCACAGCTGTTTTGCGACGCTCCGGGCTTGTCGCTTATCACCAGCCCCAGCGTGCGCGCCATCTGGCGGTAGAGTTCTCGGCTAAGCATCAGCCCTTCTCGGTCCAGGGCCATGTAGTAGCCGTCGTCGATGTATATCACCGCTACCGCGTAGAAGTGGATCAAAATCGACATGCACAGCTCCGCGACCCTGCACCACGATGGAACGCTGTGCAGGTTGCCCATGTTCAGCACCAGCGCCAAGAAGTACTGGTAGGACATGGTGTGGCTTGACCACGCTGCTACCGGGTTGTGCTCCGGTATCTCACACCCGACCTGGTGGTAGGCGCCTTTGTAGTCCTCGCTGCCCAGTTCCACCAGCGGTTGTTTCGCGGTGTTGTGCGGTGTCTTTTTTATCGAGTTGTGCGCGTAGCGCGCTTCCTTTTTCACCCTGCTCACGTAGTCGCGTCCCGTCTTTTCGCCAAAGAAGGAGTCGCTGTGCGTCTGTTTTCTGTTGCGGAATTGTTCCAGGTGCTGCTGCATTTGCTCATAGACCTCCTTTTTCGAGGTGGTTGCGGGCATTCTGCAGCAGGCTTTTTCCTGTCCGACCGGTGCCATCATGGCCTGCGTCAGTTCCTGTATGACGCGGGTTCCGTAGAGCTGCAGTTTCTCCAGCAGCACCGAGTGCATGTTCTTCCTGCGCTCGTCCACGATTGGTCGTATTTTCCGAATTTCCTCTTTCGGAAATATATACGCGGGCACGCAGTGGAGCTGGTGCTCACTGATTTCCATGTTATGCCCGCGCTTGACCATCTGCATTTGTTCTTCTAGCACCGCGTCCAGTAGCTTGTCTGAGAACCCCTTAGGCTTCAGTTTGCGCAGCGTCACTCCGGCCTCGAAGAACGCGTCGATCTGTTCTTGTTCCAGCGGTTGCCTGGTTTCGTCGAGGCCCCACACGTTGGACTCGGTCTGGTTCCCGATGGTGGGGAAGCCCTTCAAGATCTGCTCTGGCAGCTTCTTGTCCGGGTGCCCGATCATCGCAGTCAAACGCCGCATCGCCGGTACGTTCCGCACCTGCCCGCTCTCGCTGACCAGCACGCGTTGCAGGTGCTTGGGCGCGTGTTCGCGTACCAGCTGGAGTGCCTCGCTCTTGGTCTCCAGCTCGATCTCCTTCAGTATTTCGATTCCTCTTCGCAGGTGGGCTTTCCACCTGCCGGGGTGCTGTTTACAGAGCTTTGCGTTTCTGTAAAGCTCCTCCCTGATGGTCTTGACCGCTCGGTCCTCTGCGATGCAGGCCTGTACGTAGCAGATGGCTTCGTGCGCCTGCACCTTGAGCTCCTCTGCCTCCGTCCAGTTCGCCGACGCGTACTGCATCTGTGCGGCCACCGGCGCTTCCGGTGGCGGTAGCTGCAGCTCTGCCGAGCTGTAGCCGAACCCACCATGCTTAGCGCGCTTAGCACGCGGCATCTGGGTGGCAGTTGGGGTGGTGGTGGGACAAACTTCACGATGTTGCCGCGCCGCAACGTTCGCGAGGTTCCCCGAGCGGAAACACCAACTAACCAACAGCAGTG